>MU223858.1:3193077-3203358 GCA_018584345.1 Thuja plicata
TCAATTAAAATCCTTCATGCTAGAATAGTATTGGTCACTGATTTATAGCATATTCTGAGGGCTAAATATGTTATTTATTACACTCTTTCTAGTTAGAAGGCAATAGGCCGATATTAGTGGTTTTTGAATGTTTTATCTAACCATTTATACTAATGCAATGACCTATTGAGTGTTTGTGTTGATTCTGACAGGTACCCAAATACACACACACACTCAGATGCTGAAAAGATGACAAGATGCAAGGAACAAAGATGCCCTTATTGATTGTGGAGTGTCTAGTTTTGACCGTGAGGTATGAAAAACTGAACATGCCCCAAGTGATGAGATGCCCCTAGCAATGAGGACTTTCAAAAATTAGATCAGATTGATTGAAATAGATTTAATGATGTAATCATCCTACCCCCTCGGGAGCGAAATAGAAAGATGACACGCCATATTGATGATGGAGAGCGAAAAATCGTAGATAGATGTTGAGTCGTAGATCAAGAAGAACTCAGAACAGATTACGGGAGAATTTAGAAGATGTAGAATCAATTTCGAGAAATTTTGAGGTCTGGTTGACCAAGTTTGACTAGGGTTGACCAAAGTTTACTAGAGTTGATTAGAGTTGACTAGAGTTGACTTTTGAGGAAAAAAGTCAAAGATTTTAGAAAATGATGATATGATAAGATTCTGACAAGAAAGCGATGTTAGAAAGTCCACTGCACAAGTGTCTGATCGCGTCGGTCCTGAAAATTTTAAAATAAGATTTTGAGCTATATAGAAGTGTTAGATTTTGATTTTGATTAGAAAAATGGATTTAGAGCAGTCAAATTAGGTAGTGGTGTCATTTTCACGCAAAACAGAGTACTTTGAAAAATTAGGTCAAAACCTATATAAGGATGAAAATGGTCATTTTCAAATCATTTCAACCCTTTGACTTTTGAGAATTGAGCTCTGAGCTAAAAGAAAAAATGGTGGTCCCCTATAGCAGTCATCAATTCGAGCGATCCAGGAGACACAGCCGGTCTACAGCGTATGGAACTCCCATAAGTAGTCGGGAAACCTCTTTGTAATTCAAATTTTATTCATTTCCATCAATTTTTTGCTCATTTTTCACATTTTTGAAAAGTTGAGTAGCAGGTCTTCGCGCAAAGAAGTAGTTTCTTCATGCGCCACGTAGGGAAATCTCGCATGAAGAAACAACATTTTGCGCCACTCAGTATCAAATCTCGCGCAGGTAGGTACCCAATTTCTCGTGAGAAATCCCTTTACATGGCATTTCCTCGCACAAACAGGCATGAAAGATCGCGCGAAATGCCAGTATCGCACGATGTGAAGAACTTCTTCGCGCAAAAGAGAACTTCACACAAAATTTTTCTATCTCGCATGAGAAAAAGTGGTTCGAATGAGTATGAAATCAGTCTGCATCGCATCCAATAGCTTATGCATCAGTGACGTTAACATCTGTAGGATGTCTTGAATGCTTTATTATCACATTATGCTTTGATTATTGTTGATTACTGATTGTGCTCTATTGTTTATGTCTTGCAGGTTGACTTTCCAAATATAGCATTCAGATTGCATCATCCGGCAATTAGTAGATTGGTATCTTAGTTAGATGATGCTGAGATGGCACACATAGGCACATTGGGATTGAGCACTTTATGTGATATACCCGAGATTCAGGTTAATCACAGACTACTGGGAGCTTTGGTTGAGTGTTTCCATTCGGAAACGAACACATTTTACTTACCATAGGGGGAGATGACCATTACTCCCAAGGACATCTATCAGATCCTGAGGACACCTTTCATCAGGGTCAGAGTCAAGTATGAGACACGGCCCAAGTTGGGCACAACAGCTTTGAGAGAGGTCTTTCAGGATGACCTCGTGATGGGTAGAGTGATCCCATGGGAGGATCTGATTAGTTTGTATGGGGTGACCCACAGTTTGCCAGTGGTACTAGCATGCTTCCTTGGGTGGTACCTGATGCCGGATTGTGGACAACATGGTCTAGAGTGTGGCTGGGGTAGGATGTTGCAGCTGATGATGGCACGGTCGTGACACTATGGGTGGGGTCAGTGTATGCTGGCACACATGTATCACAAGATGCATGAGATCGCCTATCGGGAGGCTAAGAGTATGGCAGCAGGCGTATTTGTATTACAGGTATGGGCTTGGGAGCATCTTCCCATCACCAGACCCATTTGCGAGGATATGAGGCAGCCATTGGATCCTTACATATACAGATATAGGGGGATGATTACCCAGCCCGCGCTAGGTAAGGTTGATCAGTGGCTAGCTCAGCTTGACGATCTAACAACGGTGATTTGGAGGCCTTGGAGACTGACAGAGGCCTGGGATGATGTGACATAGAAATTGATCCACATGTTTTTCTCATGTGCGATGATTGGTCACACTATCAAAGTGATCGAGAGATTCCTGCAGAAGTAGGTATGGCGACAGTTCGGTCACCCACAGGATATCTCGTAGGAGTATACAATATATTCAAGATTTTCTGATGAGGTTAGGAGGGGCTAGGGGACACCGTTGGACCAGGGGTGTACAATGATAGATATCCGCTCATTGGTCCCAGTTCAGTGGGACTACCTCAGAGACATAGCAGATGCTGGCGTGACCGCCGAGTACAGGGAGCACTTCATTACGCACCCTTTTTCGAGATTCACTGATCTAGTGGGTATAGTAGGCTGAGGGCACGTGGTACCCCCACAGGTTGTGCAGCCATAGGTGCAGCGGGTGTAGATGCCTCCACCACAGTAGAGGGTACAACCAAGGTTGCAGTAGGTTCCCCGACCGAAGACAGTACAGGTTGACATTCCTACCCGTCATATGGGGATGGATGTTGGAGCCAGCGGTAGTGGTAACACTCGGAAGTCTCAGAGATAGACTATAGCACAACTATCTGAGGAGTAGTAGGTACCTCCACAAGAGGAGGGATAGTAGGATGATCCCATGCAGGAGGATCAACCAGTGCAATATATAGCGTAGGAGGCAGTGCAGGACCCACAGCGTCACATGCAGGAGAGAGTGAGACAACTCACGAGACAGGTGGGGGATCTGACTATCCAGTTAGCCGTGCAAGATGCACGACTGCTAGATAGAGATAGGGAGATATAGGATCTTCAAGAGAAGCTCTGGGCGACACAGGAGGAGGTGCGTCATCAGACAGCATAGGCAGCCTATTATTACGTATCATATATAGGTGCGGTACCAAACGAGGCATCTCAGGTGGCCTGATTTTTGAGCTATGTGAGAGGGTCGGAGGGAGCATAGATGGCACCTCCAGCAGATAGGGCCCCACCTCCACCTCCTCCAGGTGATGAGGGAGATGGCTAGAGTTAGGTTTCTTGATAGACAGATAGAGATGAGATCATAGGATGTATCTGATGCGTTGGCATCCTTGTATTATATCACCATTTTGAGATAGATCATGCTCGAGTAGCACCATTTTGTATTTTTGTCGACACACACACACACACACACACACACACACATGAGATCATATTTTGGTATCATCGCATTTTGTATAATGCCTTAATGAGATGTTTCTTATATGCTTAGATGTTTAGATGATTCATAATGTATGCAAATGGATGAACATGTTTGAAAGATATGTATGAAATGCACATGTATAAATGTAAAGATGTATGTATGTATGTAAATGATTTATGTAAATGCAATGTGGAAATGAGAACGTAAATGTAATGTATAGATGATTATGAATTGTGAATATGAATATGTATATGGTACTAACATCTTGTGCAGGACAACAAATGCTAACCAAAAGAACATGTGAAGAAACGAGAGTGAGGATCGAACACCTGTGCAGTCGTGATGAAACCAGGATAGTGAAGAAGAACTCTCCAAAGTATGAACCTAGAAGAATGCAATGAAGAGAACATCAAATCATTGTCACATTGCAAGTCTAGAATGAAAATGCAATCCTATGCTAGATGCAATATGAAGGCGCAATCCTAGGACATTGTTGTGAGACCCATCGTATATTTATCATCATTGAGCATTTTTTGGAACATCAAAGTTGATACAACCCTTACTGGCGCCACAATGCAACCATAAGGATATGAATATGACTTATCATTAGATAAAATGTAGGAACAAACGTAAGCACCAGGGCACAAAAGCCAAGATGACCTGAACATTGTTTCCAGTTAATGTTGCAAGAGTACACCAGCATTAAGGCATTCAAAGCTAGGATAACCATGAGTGTGATCATGTGTAAACAAACAGATCAATAGCAAACAAAATAATGACAAACAAAGCAATAACAACCAAGGAGATAGTATCAACCTCACCATGGCATACAAATAAACAAGATCGAGGGATGTGAGGCTGTTCCACCTTATTACGGGAGCTCTTATCACATACACCCTATCTATTTTACGTTGCCGGATCATCGGGACTGTGCCAACAAGCAGTAGATAAAAATAATATCAATAAAATCTATGAGAATAGACAACATACAAAGAAATATTCAAGCATAGCTCAGCTAGTTTCAAAGTTTTGTGAATGTGTTCATGTTTAGAGAAGTTGAAAAACACCATTGTGCTTGTGAGTGCATTGTGTTTGATTGTTATTGATAGATGTTTACGTGTGAGATATCCAATGTGTGTTTAAAAACACAGATGTTTCCAAAGATAGTGCTAAAAAACACTGTTTATGGTGGTGTTGAAAAACACCAGTTTGTGTCAGTAGAGAGTTGGCCTTAAGAAGTGACAAGATTACTGACTTAGGTGTAAACCAAAGATGTAATCAAATGAGGGGGCCCATGCCCCCAAGGAACGATGACTGACTTGACGTATGTTGCAAGGAAAAATGAGATGTGATTTCCCCCAAGCATATGGCGCTGAATCAATGACAAGTCAGGAGGGTCTGCAAAGGGATAGAGTGTCACAAAAGTGACCAAAAGATATGTACAAACTAAAGCATAGAATCGACAAGACTAAGTATCGATAGATAGAGTGTGTGAGTATAACTCCAGCTATAACAAATGTGAGCAATCTCGATAGAATAGCAATAGTAGGCAGATGCAGTGAGAATCACTGGTGACTGATGTGAAGAAGATCCTTAAAATATAAATAGGACAACACCCCCAAGATCAAGAGGGTTGTTCTGAGAGTATGACCAGTTTCAATCCATGTGAGTTGGTGTCTTGACGGGAACTAAAAGCAAATGTAAGCAGGAAAGTAGGAAAGTAGCAATGTAGGGAAGCAAATGTATAAAGCCAAGGGGTGTTGCGATAGATATAGCATTGTGGAACAAGAGGCGCCTGTTTACCAGGTTTTCACCTTCTTGGCAGAAATTCTTTGTTTTTGCTACCATGACGCCTATTTGCCAGGTTTTCATCAATGGCACTTTTTTTCTTTTTCTCTTTTTTTGTATTTTTCAATTTTTTAATTTTTTTTGTATTTTTGGAATGTATAATTTTTTTGGAGATACATCAAAGCGCCTATCACTAGGTTTTCACCAAGATGATCATTTTTTTAAGGAATTTTTCAGATTTTTAGAATTTTTTCAAGATTTTAGTATATACATGAGCATACTGAAGATGTCTCAGCTATAGAACTGCTTGAGATGAAGAGCGTTGATTGGATCTTTGAGTTGTTCTCCTTCAGTAGTAGAAAGTTGATAGGTACCAAACCCAAACACTATAGTAACAATATACGGACTGAGCCAATTAGGTTCAAACTTCCCTTTCTGGATCCGATGTTGCTGATTCTTAGGGTTCTCCCTCAAAATGAGGTCACCCGCTTGGAAGTCCTTTGGTCTAACCTTTTTGTTATAGCTCTTGGACATCCTCTTTTGGTATGCTCTCAGGTGATCGAATGCCACTTGGCAACATTCATCAAGTAAGTCTAGCTCTTGTAGCCGAGATATTTTGGTATCTTCATCAGTAATGAGGCCTTTCAGAGAGACTTGCAGAGAAGGAATCTTGACCTCAATAGGTAGCACAACATCTGCTCCATAAACCAATGCATAGGGATTAGCTCCTATTGGTGTTCTTATACTTTTCATATATGCCCAAAGAGCTAGATTGATCTGGAGATGCCAATCTCCTCCGGATTTATGTACTGTGCGGTGCAAGATCTTAAGGATTGTTTTGTTGGATCCTTCTGCCTGTCCATTACCCTGAATATAATAGATGGAAGACCAATGTTGAGTAATTTTAAATTTAGAGCAGAGCTCTATCAAATCCTTTTTTTTAAATTGTCCTCTATTATCTATGATAATTGTGGAGGGTACACCATGCCTGTAGATGATGTAGTTGAGAATAAACATAGCTACTATTTTGCCACTAGCAATGGTGAGAGGGACTACCTCCACCCAATTAGTAAAATAATCCATAGCTATAATAATAAACTTATCTCCATTGGAGGATGAGGGGTAGATCTATCCCACTAAATCAAAGACCCATTGTTGAAATGGCCAGAAAGTAATGAATGGAATCAGCTCCTTGGCTGGAGCATGAATTAGGTTTCCATATAATTGACATTTTTTGTAAGACTTAGCAAACTGTGTTGCTTCTTTTTCCATATTTGGCCAATAGTAACCAGCTCTAATAAGTTTCCGGGCCAATGTTAGGCCGTTAGAGTGTGACCCATAGATGCCTTCATGCACCTCTACTAACGCTTGTTTGGATTCATTAGGTTCTAAACACCTAAGGAGGGTACCGTCTAGACCACGTCTATACAAGTCATTAGCGATGATGATGAACCATAAAGCACTGCGGATTAGGTGACATTTTTCATTCCAGGAGTAAGTGTCTGGAACAATCTGGTCATGTAGGTAGGAGAAGATGTGATGGTAGTGGGATGAGTCATGTCCTATGATATAACAGATCATCTGGGAATCAGGGGAGTCATATGCTGGGTAGCGTAACATCTCCACCAGGAATTCATGTCTAAAATCATTTTTAGGCATTTGTAGGATAGAGGCAAGAGTAGCCATCGCGTCTACCGCTTTATTATCTGCCCTCAGAACCTGTTGAAATGTGATATGAGTAAAATACTATTTAAGATCATCAACAGACCATTTATAAGGTACCAACTTTTCATCCCTTGTCTGATAGATATCGTTGACCTGATTAATGACCAACTGGGAATCTCCAAGAGCATTTAGTTCATCCACGCACCACTCAAGGGTGATCTTCATACCGTTGATGAGGGCTTCATACTCAGCAATGTTGTTCGTACAAGGAAACAAAATTTTGTATGCTTTTGGTAATGAGTACCATTGAGGTGTAATGAACAATATCCCAGCACCTAACACCTATTGGGTAAATGAACCATCAAAAAACATAGTCCATGAGCGATGTGTAAGAAGTAATATGGACTCATCTGGAAATTCAATGTGCAATGGTTGATGAACAACTAGAGGTGCTTCCACCAACTGATCTGCTATTGCTTGGCCCTTAATGGCTTTCCTTTCAACATATTCAATATCAAACTCATTGAGAAGCATGACCCATTTAGCTGGTCTACCTATGAGGGTAGCTTTACTAAGAAAGTATTTCAGAGGATCAATTTTAGCAATTAGACGTGTAGTATGAGCCAACATATAGTGTCGCAATTTTTGTGAAGAAAACACCACTGCAAGGCAAGCCTTCTCTATAGAAGAATATTTCATTTCATAGGAGACCAGAGTTTGACTAATGTAATCGATAGCCCTTTCTTTCTTGTGTTGATCTTCCTGAGCCAATAAGATACCCAGTGATGTATCTGTAGCAGATATGTAAAGTATAAGTGGCTTCCCATGAATGTGAGGCATCAAGATTGGTGGGTTGGCAAGATACTGCTTGATTTGTGTGAACCCTTCATCACATTCTTTGTTCCACTGATAAGCCACACCCTTGTGCAAAGTCTTGGTAAATGGTTGTGACTTGTCCGTCAGTTGAGAGATAAAATGCCGGATAGACTGGAGTTGGCCTTGAAGTCCTCTCATTTGTCTGATATTTTTCAGTGGCGGCATTTCCATAATAGCTTGTAATTTTTTAGGATCCACTTCAATACCTTTGGCAGAGATGATATAGCCAAGTAACTTTCCAAATTTTATGCCAAATGCGCATTTCTTAGGATTGAGCCTTAGACTGAATTGTTCCATACGATCTAGTATAGGACCTAGATCTGCAAGATGTTTCTTTTGATACATAATCTTAGCCAAAGTGTCATCCACATAATCTTCCATTATTTTATGCATCATGTCATGAAATATGGTGGTAACCACTCTCTGATATGTAGCACCCGCATTTTTGAGTCCAAAGGGCATGACATTCCAACAGAAGGTGCCCCAGGCACATGTGAAAGCTATTTTCTCTTAGTCCTCTGGCACAATTTTTATCTGGTTGTAACCAGAGAAACCATCCATTAGTGAGTACGTTTCATACCCAGCTATCATATCTATGATCATGTCAATATTAGGCAATGGAAAATCATCCTTAGGACATGCCAAATTTAAGTCTCTGAAGTCTGTGCAAACTCTTATAGATTTATCATGTTTGGATATTGGAACAATATTAGAGATCCACTCTACATAATCAATTACTCTGATAAACACTGCCTTGAGAAATTTCTCTAATTCAGCTTTGACAAGTAGAGCTACATGTGGATGCATTTTGCAAAGCTTCTGCTTGACGGGCTTAACACCTGGTGCAATGGATAAATGATGCATGATTAGATTAGGATCTAATCCAGGAATGTCTGAGTATTTCCATGCAAAGTTAATCTTTTTGTTTCTAAAGAATGTAGTGAATTCCTCTCTTTCTTCCTCTGATAGTGATTGTACCAACTGAATAATCTGAGGTTCTGCCTTTGTACCCAAGTTGATAGGTTGAGTTGGTTCAATAAGAATAGATGATCTTTCCTGAAAAATTACTTGGGAGTGCATCAAGTATCTCATCCGCAGGCACCTGAGAGAGGTTTTCACCTTTGGATACATCTTTTATTTTGACTATTTTAGGCTCTGATACTACCGCAAGGTGGTTTTCACCATCAGAGCATCTATTTTTTCTTCTTTTTATTTTTTGACTAAGATACTTGATGTTAGCCTCAGTCATGTTGACACTTTCTTTGCTGGTAGGAGACATTATAGGTTTGAAAGCATGTAGGTAATAGGCAAGAGCATAATCATTCTAGAATGTAAGGACTTCATTAGATGGGGAGGTAGAGTTCTAGTCTATAAGTTCAAGATGGTGAAGTGAAAGAGGAGTGACGGGTTCAAGTGCATTCACGGTATAATCATCAAAGGCATAGACAAGTAAGTCAAGACCCAAAGAGATCTCATCCAAAGGTATAGTCAAATTCCTTTGATTCCTAGCGACCGTAGTAGACGACATGTTAACATCTAGGGGGTTGGACTCATGTGACCCTACACTAGACCGTTCACCTACTTCAAGAAGGTTTTCATATGCATTAGCTGTATCTATATCTCTGTTAGAAGTGGCATATGATAAGCTGTCAAACTCATATTCATGGGAGTTTGTTTCATCATTAGGTCTCATATCAAGAACGTGGGTGAAATCAACCCTTTGTCCGCAGTTGGGATGAGTTCTTCCTAGAACCTCTGCTATGGTCAGATGAGCTCCTGTTGACCTAGGTACCTCAGTAGTGTTTGTAGCATCAGTTGCCTCTTGTGTAAGGAGAAGTGACTGGAATTCCTGATCAAACTTTTCTTGAAAGTGTGGTGGTATGTATACATTACCGTGATGATCAGGACTTAGAGGATATATTTATTTCCACTCTTCATAAGTTAATGGAGAAAGTGAAGTGGTGGTATCAGAATCACTGTCAGTGTCTACTGTACTGACACATGGTACAAATTTATCTAGCTCAGAAAAGAATGTTGCCTAGTCTGCTGGAATAGGATAAGGAAAAGTATCCTTATCAGAGTTGTCTTCGAGTTCTGCAATTGTTGGTGTTTCTTCAGGTGTTGGTTTCTTATCTTCTTGAGGTACAAACTTATTTATTCCTAGTTGGAATGTGAGTTTCTGGAAGCCTATACCTGTAGATTCATGTGTTCTATGACCAATGGCTTCGAGTGGTGCAATCAATCCCTTATGATTCGCACCTATGGGACCATCCCCTTTATAGCCAAAATATTGCATAAGAGATAAACCTTTACCATATTGTTAATTTTTTATGTCATAAGGAGGAGTATTTTTAGAATTGTCTTCTCCTTTATAGATCCAAGCTTTGATAGCTCTATTTTCAGCTTCTTCTTCTAATGGTACTATGGCTTGTACAAAGGTACCACCATACTTTGTTG
>MU223858.1:3214010-3241323 GCA_018584345.1 Thuja plicata
GCCCCATTAGTCCACTTAAACTCTTTTCTATCCCCTCTCATTGTTTCAGTCAAGGGTCCACAAATACTGCTGAAATTTCTAATAAACTTTCTGTAAAAACTAGCTAGACCATGAAAAGATCTTACCTCAATAGCACTCCTTGGAGTAGGCCATTCAAGGATAGCTTGTACCTTCTCTGGGTCCATTTTTAGATCTTCTGTTGAAACTACAAATCCCAAATACACTAACTCCTTCACAAAACTGCACTTCTTCAAATTTATCAACAATTTTTCTTCTCTCAGCTTCTCAAATACCGTACAAATATGCATCACATGCTCCTCCAATGTCTTACTAAAGATCAAAATATCATCTAGGTAAACAATGACAAACTTACCCAAAAATTCTTTCAAAACCTTGTTCATGAGCCGCATGAAAGTGCTCGGTGCATTGGTTAGCCCAAAAGGCATGACTAACCACTCATACAATCCTTCCTTTGTCTTGAAGGTAGTCTTCCATTCATCTCCTTCTCTAATTTGAATATGATGATATCCACTCTTTAGATCTATCTTTGAGAAATACACAGCTCCACTCAAACAATCCATAATATCATCCATTCGTGGCAATGGAAACCTGTACTTGATTGTGATCTTGTTTATTGCCCTAGATTCTGTACACATCCTCCACTCTCCATTCTTCTTTGGTGCTAATATCATTGGTATATCATAGGGACTCAGACTCTCACAGTTCAATCCTTTCTGCAACAACTCATGTACTTGTCTGTTCAACTCCTCACTTTCTGCAGGTGTCATTCTGTGTGCTGCCTTATTTGGCAAACTCACTCCTGGAATCAAGTCCATCTGATGACTAATTTTCCTGACTGGTGGTAATCCATCAGGCACATTATCAGATACAATATCCTAAAACTCATTCAACAAATCTGCAACTTCTACAGGAACATCTTCTACTTCCTCCGTACCAGCTTTTGGAATTAAAGAAAAACACACATGCTCATGCCTCATACCATCTAGGAACTCTCTCCCATCAACAAAATTTATTCTTTCACTACCACATACCTTTTCTTCTATGTCATTCAATGGCTTTAGCTTATGTCGCACTCCATCCTTTGTCACGGAATAGGTACTTGCATGACCATCATGTACAACACATCTGTCAAACTTCCATGGTCTACCCAGCAACATATGACACGCATCCATAGATATGATATCACACACTACCTCATCATGGTATCCACCAATATTGAACTCCACAAGGCATTGTTCATTGACCATGACCTTGTGGTCATCTTGTACCCAGGCAATCCGATATGGATGTGGGTGTTTCTGTCTCTTGAGCTTCAACTTTGTCACCATCTCTTCTGACACCAAATTGTCAGTCCTTCCACTATCAATAATCACATCACAACACTTGCTCTCACACTTGCACCTTGTGCAAAATAGGCTCCTCCTTTGTTTAGGTTCATTCTCACCACTCAGCAGGACTCTTCTGTTAATCAGTGTTTCTCCTCTTTTAGCATCTTCAGAATGTGATGATTTGGCATCTTCATCTACATGTGTGACTCTGACCTGGCCTTCATTTCTCTTGTCTGTTCTTCCTTGGCACTGAGGACATTCAAATTCCGTATTACCTTCTTCTCCACAGTGAAAACACGTTCCACAGAAGCCTCCTCTTCCAGATCCTTGTCCTCTTCCTCTTCCTCTTCCTCTTCCTCTCTGATCTCTATTATTCTGATCTTGGAAATGATTGGAATTGTTTCCTCACTGATTTTTGACTGCTACTGGCCTCGTCCTTCTTTTTCAGATCTTCATTTCGGACACCATATGACCGTCCACCAGATATTCCACCATGACCTCTTCCATTTTGCCTGCTCTCAAACTTCTTGTTCAGTTTTTCTTCTACTTTTAGGGCAAACTGGTATGCCTCCTCAATATTGTTAATTCAAACCAGATTCAAATCCTCCTGAATGCTTGGCCTCAACCCATTAAGGTAATGGGAAACTTTCTCCTTGTCAGCTTCCATATGGCCTGTTCGGATGAGGATTCGATAGAACTCCTTTGTATACTCTTGGACAGATTTTCCTGCTTGCTTCAAACTTTGCATTTTATTCAGTAGGTCAAGCTCATAATCAACATGAATGAACTTTCACTTCAACTTATCCACCATTCGATCCCATCTTGTGATTTTATCCTTTCCTCTTTGATTTCGCTCTAATTGGATCTCCTGCCACCAGATCTTCGCATGACCCTTCAGTCTGGCCTTCACAAACTTGACCCGATCAGGATCTTCAATATCTTCATACTCGAAATATTCTTCACATTCGTTGATCCAGTCAATCAACTCCTCTGGGTTAAGATTCCCTGAAAATGTAGGAACCTCAATCTTAGGTCTTTTTCCAATCTTGGAAATGGCTCGAAAAATCCTTTCTTCTTCTAGATTCAAAACTTCAACTTCTTCTTGATCATAATTTCCTTCTTTGGCTTCATCCTCACTTTCATTTCTAACATTAAGATTCATTCCTCTGCGAATCTCTTCTTGCAATTCTTGCACTTGTCTCTTGAGCTCTCTAACCTCAGGTGTCACAACACCAGCTCTTCTACCACGTTCCCTTCGTGGAGGCATTTTTTTTGCGATGCGCGCTAAAGCCCTAACCATGGTCCTGGTGCAAACTGCCTCATAGTCAGTGATCTGTTTACACACTCAGGAACTTCTCACTCTGATACCACTTGATGAAGGGCAATACCGCTCTGATACCACTTGATGAAGGACGCTCCCCTTAATACAACAAACACATAACAGAAACAGAGAAGAAATAAAAATTTGCAAGAACAGAAAATGGACTTCTTATTATCTCCACAAATGCGAAATTACAAACTTTCAGAATTATAATATGCAAAGCCACATGGGCATTCCCCTTACAATATTCTGTAGGACAAAGCCTCAAATTATTACCCAGATCTACCCAGAACTGTCCCGAACTGCCTAAGACAACACTACGGGCCTTCTTTATATAGGCAATTTCCACCACCCGAGAAGGTTCCAAAAATTTATCCCTTAGGGCCGACCAAACTTAGAATTATTTTATTTTTCATTTTAGTACATCAAAGTCGGCTCAAAATAACTTTTGAAACCCAAACAAAAATTTTGAAGGAAAGTTATTTTCTGCTATTTCAGGTGGCTCAACTTCGGGACACCATAAGTCATCACTAGTTGACCCGACTGACTATTATAACACCATTTCAGAAATGCCACGAAGCGCTCTACAACACTTAAGTCAAGCAAGCTTTATTTAGCCCAAGTTTCGACCTCATCCGGGGCCTCTAAAGCCTTCAAAACTGAGCTCGAAGTTTCTGTACCCTGTTTTCAATATCTTCAAAACTAGACCTGATCCAACCATGAAACTTTACTGGCAGGCTGATATGACTGAGATAAACCTCTGCATGCAAAATCAGAACATTCTGAGATCGTATGACCAACTTACTAAAAATAGCAAGTTTCCATAAATAGCAGCTCTGCACAAGGTAGCCCTTATTGAAAAGAGAACATAAATATTTTTGGGTGATGCAAGATTGCCCTTATACCCAGGATGCTCCTGAATCATTTTCACTCCCCTTTACAATTTTCCAAGGGGAAAGCATTCTACAATCATATGGCAATCAATAACAGATGCAAATTTACTCTAGACTCCCAAAACTTATCACTCGAATTTGAAAACATCAATACCAAGAAGAGATTTGACATTTAAGTTGTTGGGCTCGTTTTCATTATCAAGCTTGGCCTTTCCACTGGTAGATACTTTTTCTCTTGCATTTGGAATTTTGGAGGTTAATTATAATGAAGAGCTGTTGGAGAAAGTGAAGGATGATATGAAAAAAAATCCAAAAATGAGAAGAAACTAATAAGTTGAAGAGCAAGGTAGGTTAGTTGTTCATTGATATCATATTTATTAAGTCTTATTTAGCTATCTTTTTTTATGTATAAAAAAATTCAATAGCTAAATTTGATTAAACAAATGAAATGTGGGTTCCTGCAGGCAATAATGCTATGTAAGTCGATAAAATAGATTTTAAATTATTACATGGCTATCTCATCTTGGGTTCTCTATATCACTCTAGACCCTTTAAAACTAACGCATATAACAACCAAAATTAGATTGCAAGAAATGGGTACAATTTAAAATTGTAACTAACTAAATTTCAAAAAGTTCCCATGCAAGGGATTTTTTAAAATTTCTATGCACAACTGCTTAACAAAATTTCAGCCATTTTTTTATGGTGCCCTCTACAATTTCTCTTACAGTTGCTTTTCTTTACCTTAGACATGGAAATTAAAAATATGGAAATAAATTTGGAAACAAATTTAGAAGATAAATGAGTGCATCATAAACATTGTCTTCATCATTTCAAAAAGCCTTTTTGTCCACAAACATTATTAGTCATCTGAAGCAATAGACTTTCATAGTTTCTAGATGAGATTCTAACCCATGTTAAAGCCTGGATATTTGTGCAATACTTCTACCTAAAGAGTGAAAGTAGTATCCCCAACATAGGATCATGTTTTTACTGTTCATTTCATGTTCCAATCTCTAGTAAGTGTGAGTAAAAAAACATTAGCCTCCACTAAATCTATCGTGCAAGATAATTATCTCACTTTCTTGCTAGGTAGTTGCAACGTGTAAGATACACATGTTTCCACCTTCCAGGATTTGTTAAATTTCTTTATGAAACTTTCTAGGCTTTGTCATTTTGTTCTTATGCTTTTGGTGGGTTTAAATGAAACAACACAATATGACATTGAGTGAATTAGATGGTGACAGTCCAGTATTCTTAGCTTAACTAAAAAAAATAGACATTTCAATTGAAAATCAATAATCTATGTAAAATATTATTATATTTTATGTAATATTCAACTTTTCTCAATTTTATTTTGTATTATAGTTTGTTTGTATGGAAAATATTTTAAATATTTTTTACATTTTTCAAATTAATAGTATATAATTAACAATATCTATATTGTAATCTTATTGAAGTTATAATATTTTTTTAGTATTTTGAAAAAATAGCATCATTGTATTTAATGATGTATCATATTGTTTGATATTTATTATACTTCACTAAGTTCTTTTTTTTTTATTAATTTTATTTATATAAAATGACTTTTTATTAGCACTTAGATGTTATTAACTATGAAACAATTATAAATTGTAAATTATTCGAAGATACACATTAAAATAGTTCAAATTTAGATTTTTTTAAAAAAAACTTGATATTAAAGAGATATTTAGAAAAGTAATATTAGTATGTTTAACTAACATATTAATACTTATTTATAGATTTTATATATTTATATTGTATTATTTTTAAAAAAAATTACAATTAGAAATGTGATATATACCATAAACAATATATATGAAACTAATTATATGTTGTTTCAACATATGAAAACACAGTCATAACATTAGAATTATGATATGATATATAGTACAAACAATATATAAGAAGTAAATTATATGTTGTTTGAGTATATATTAAATGAAAACATAGTGATATACGTGTTATGAAATTACAAACATAATTATCCTTTTTCCAAAAAAGGTTTGAGCTATTCCAAATTTTACCATTTTCAATCCTTAAAAATGGTTCTCTTTCAACCGCACTAGTAAATTATTTTATGTGAATGTCGATAAAAATAAACTTTATACATAAATATGTATGAGAAATCCATCTCCTAGGATACAAATAGTGAGAGGAACCTCCTATAGCAATATGGTGAGAATACATGAAATAACAGAATATAGAGCAATAGCAGAACTCAGAGTGAATCTATTAATTGTGGGCCACTTCGAGGGGGTAACCTCCTTTGAGCAAGCTCAATACAATAAATTCGTCGGTGCCCATCAAAGGCCTCAACATACTCTTATATACTAAGTATGATCTAGAAAAGTAATACTACCTATGCATGTGGGATAATAAAATATACTCACGGGACGACTTACAAAGCATATGTGTCCACAACACTACACTAACAAAATAAACAGAAGGAACACACAGGTTCCTAACATCCCCTCTCTCTTAGAAAAAATATTTGTCCACAAAGCTTAAGGTGTTGAAATTGTTGTTGAATCTGAAGAAGGGGTTCCCATGTAGCATCCTCTGGTTGCATTCCATGCCACTGAATCAAGACCTCAGAGATGGAGCGAGAGCGAAGCTGACGAGTGTGTCGGTCAAGGATTGCCTCAGGCTCTAGGATAATGGATCATTCCTTGTCCATTTCAGGGAGAGAAGTTTGTGCTCTGACGTTGGTACCAAGAACTTGCTTGAGACAAGAAACGTGAAATACTAGATGAATGCGGGAAGAAGGAGGAAGTTCTAGTTTATAAGCAACTGAACCAATCTTCTGCAGAACCTTAAAAGGCCAATAAAATTTTGGGGCTAGCTTATGATGCCCTTTAAGCTTCAGGGAGGATTGCTTGTATGGCTTTAGATGAAGAAAAACCATATCCCCAACTTGAAATGAGCGTTCAGAACGGTGTTGATCTGCCTGCTGTTTCATTCGATTATGGGCCATGTGAAGATTATCCTGTAAGGTGCAAAGAATCTGATCCCTGGTGCAGAGAACTATGTCAACTACCTGGACTGGTGAGCTACTAAGAGTGTAGGGAAGGAGCACTAGAGGTGCCTGACCATAGACTGCTTCATATGGAGTCATTTTAGAGGCAGTGTGGTAAGAGATATTGTACCACCATTCAACTAAAGGAAGCAACTTGGCCCACTGATGTTGTTGTTCGAAAGTGAAGCAACGAAGATAAGTTTCAAGCATTTGTTGACAATTTTGGTCTGACCGTCGGTTTGTGGGTGATATCCTGAACTCATCTTCAATTTGGTGCCATTTTGCTGAAACAGTTCAATACAAAAATGACTGGTAAAAGTTGCATCACGATTTGAGACAATGGACGAAGGGAGGCCATGAAGACAGAAGATCCGGTCCATGAAGATTTGTGCAACTAAGGAGGCAATATAGGGGTGGCTGAGGGCACAAAAATATTATATTTAGAGAGATGATCAACCACAACCAAGATCAGTGTCTTTCCACCTGATTTAGGAAGCCCTTCAATGAAATCCATAGAAATATCAGTCCAGCTCTGTGTAGGGATGGGTAATGGTTCTAGCAAGCCAGGAACGAGGGTTGTTTCACCCTTGTGGCATTGGCAGGTATCACATTCAGCCACCATCTATTGAATCATCTATTTCATTCCTTTCTAAAAGAAGTTTCACCTTACCCGCTCATAAGTTTTGAGGAATCTTGAGTGCCCTACCAAAGGAGAAGCATGGAGTTCATAAAAAATAGCCTGTTGCAGATCTAGGTTCTGGGGAAGCACTAGACGACCCTTGTATCAGAGAGAAGCACCATCCCAAGAGTAGTGCGGTACAACAGAAGGATTATTGGCCAGCTGGTGAATGATTTCAGATAAAGAAGAGTCACTGACATAGACTTGCAGAACAGATGCTAACCAATTGGGAATTAGCATAGAAATAGCTGAAAGGGAAGCTTGATCATCAAATGTGCGAGATAGAGCATCTACCATAATATTATCCTTATGCTTCTTGTAGGTGATCTCATAATCATAATCCATGAGTTTTCTGACCCATTTCTGTTGTGCAGGGGAGGATACCCATTGTTCTAGGAAGTATTTTAGACTTTGGTGATCGGTCCTAATGCAAAAATGACTCCCTAGGAGGTATGGCCGCCACTTCTGTATAGCATGCAAAATAGCCATCATTTCTTTTTCATAAGTAGAGAGGGCTAGATTCTTACTAGAAAGGGCTTTTCTAGTGAATTCAATAGGATGGTCATCTTGAAGGAGAATAACACCCAGTCCATTGCCGCAAGCATCACTCTCAATAGAGAAGGGCTTGAAAAAATCTGGCATAGGGAGAACAGGTGTACTGCACATAGCTTTTTTTAGTTGTTCAAATGCATTCTCAGCAACATGGGTCCAGGTAAAGGCATCCTTTTTTAACATAGCCATCAATGGTGCTGCAATCTTCTCGTAAGTCTTGACAAACTTGTGGTAATAGCTAGTCAGCCCCAAAAAACCTCGAAGGCTCTTGAGAGTTTTAGGATGTAGCCAATTTTTCATGGTATCTATTTTTGTAGGATCCACCCAAACCCCTTGGTGTGCAACAATATGCTTGAGATACTCCACTTCCTCCTGGCCAAACACACATTTAGACAGTTTTGCACAGAGTTGATGATCAGAGAGAAGTTGCATTACAAGCTCTAGATGATGGAGATGCTCATCCCAGGTTTTTCTATATATGAGGATATCATCAAAGAAGACCAGAATGAATTTCTGGAGGTATGGCCGAAATATTTTATTCATCACTGCCTGAAATGTTGAAGGAGCATTAGTGAGGCCAAAGGGCATGACTAAAAATTCATAGTGACCATCATGTGTGCGGAAGGCTATTTTAGGTATATCCTCCTCATTAACCCAAATTTGATGATACCCAGAAAGAAGATCCAACTTGGAGAAAAAATGAGCCCCATGAAGCTCATCAAGAAGTTCATCAACAATCAGAATGAGAAACTTATCCTTTATAGTGACATGATTAAGTGCTCAAAAATCAATGTAGAGTCGCCATGACCCGTCTTTTTTGTGGACAAGCAGAACTGGAGAAGAAAAGGAACTGGTACTAGGGAAAATAATACCTTGCTTCAATAAGTCAGGAACGGGCATCTCAATTTTGGTCTTCTGATGAAATAGGTAGCGGTAGGGCCTGATGTTGGGTGGAACACTGCCAGGAAGGAGCTAAATATGGTGGTCCTCTGGGTGAGAAGGGGGTAATCCCACAGGTTTAGCAAATACACCTGAATACTTATCCAAAATTTATTGGAGGTCTGTAGGAGTACTAGAGACCGCTGATGCCTGCATCTGAATGGAATGGAGTTGAGCGATGACACCATGTGAATTATTCTTAAGAATTTTTTCCATATGATGTGAACTGATGATGCTAAGAGACCCAGTTGTAAGCCTTTCAAAGTGTGTTTTTGCCCATTGGCTGAAAACTACATCCAAAGTTTAGCAAAATCTCATAGAATGGGGCCAAGAGTGCATAACCATTGGGCACCCAAAACCACATCACAGCCACCTAAGGGCAAGGAAAACATGTCAGAGCGCAGGTTATAATCTCCAATAGAGAGATGCACATTGTGACATTTCCCTTTGCAAGGTAAAGTGCCCCCATTGGCAATCATGACTTCAAAGCTAGAGCAGGGATGGACAAAGAAATCAGCCTATTTGGCTATTCGAGGGTCAATGAAGTTATGAGTGCTACCAGAATCAATGAGTATAGTAAGAGGGATCTTCTTGAAGAAACCCTAGATCTGCATGGTTTGTGGAGTAGTGACACCTACCAAAGCATGGACAAATATCTCTAGTTGAGCTTCTAGCGAAGGAGGTTCAAGCTGTTGAGGCTCAACCTCATCATCCACTATTTCATGAGCATCTACATATTCTTCGAGTTCAGGTGGAGAATCCACATCCAAGAGATAGAGATTTTTCTGAACACATCTATGGCCCCAGGACCATTTCTCATCACAATTATAAAAAAGCCCTTTTTCTCGCCTGGCCCGCATCTCTGTTTCAGACAAGTGCTTGATAGGAGTAGTTCTGGGAGTTGGCATGACTTGAGGGTTGTGAGAACCTGTATTTCTGAATGGAACAAAATTGGATCTAGAATGTTGTAGAGCACTAATATTGTCCTCCGCTAACTTAGCCAACCCAAGGGCTTCCATCATTGTAGTGGGTCAGAACATTTTTACTTCAGAGTGAAGTGTATCCTTCAGACCACTCACAAAACAACTATAGAAGAATTCATCAGACAATCCCTCTGTGTGATTAGCTAATTTTTCAAACTTTGTCTAGTATTCTCTTACAGTGCCTATTTGGCACAATTTAGTGAGTGCTCCTGTGAAGTCATCAAAAGCACTAGGGCCAAAGTGCTCCAAAAGGAGTGGGCACAATTCTATCCATGTTAGGTCTACATTAGCCTTGATGTACCAACGGAACCATTGAAGAGCTTCATGTTCTAAATGAAAAGATGCAAGCGGGACTTTGTTGTTATCCAAAGTATTATGCAAGCTGAAATATTGTTCTACCCTGTAAATCCATCCAGTCGGATCAGTACCATCGAAGCGAGGAAAATCAAGCTTTGGTCCACGAAAATTTCCAGAAGAGAACCCAGCGTCTCCAGAATGTTTTTGGTTCATGGCTAAATGCTGAAGGGCGAAGCTGAGAAATTTGTCATCCAGATCTTGAAGTTTGGTTTTGAGGGATGCAAGTTCTTCCTCCATGATTTTTGCTCCTGAACGTGTAACAACCATAAAGCAGATTTTATTTTTATTTTTTTTTGGAAATTGGGAGAAAATGAGAAACATAAACTTTTTCAGTTAGGGAAAACTTGGATTCGGGCAAAACTCATATGGGAAATGGGTGTTTGACGAGTGGTTGGACACTTTCTGATGAAAAGGGAAAAATAAAAATGAGGGTTTCAGGGTTGGGCAGGTGAAATGAGATGAGCGGTCCAAGAGGGACAAGGGAGCAGAATTAAGAATTGAACCTTGTGGCCCGATTTGGTGGCGATTGGATGAGAAGAAAAAAAGATAGGGCAAACCCTAAAATTAGATAAATGAGGGATTTAGGGCATTGATATGTAGAATTTGGGGTAGGGTCGTCAAGGAAGGAAGTATGTGGAATAGTATTTTAGGGGTTTTGAGGAACTGTGAGAGGAAATGGGAAGAAAGCAAGGAAGCTATGGCTAAAAAATGGAAAATCACTCAAATACGGAATAACTGAAAAAGAAGTATTGCAATAACAAGAAATATTGGAATTGAAAGGAACCTGAAGGCCATGATGGAAAAAAAAATTTGACGTAATTTCCACCCAGCGAGCCCAAGAGAGTGCTCTGATACTAGATGAGAGGAACCTCCTACAGCAATATGTTGAGAATGCATGAAATAACAGAATATAGAGCAATTGCAGAACTCAAAGTGAATCTATTGATTGTGGGCCACTTCGAGGGGGTAAACTCCTTTGAGCAAGCTCAATACAATAAATTTGCTGGTGCCCATCAAAGGCCTCAACATACTCTTATATACTAAGTACGATCTAGAAAAGTAATACTACCTATGCATGTGGGATAATAAAATATACTCACCGGATGACTTACAAAGCATATGCTTCCAACAACACTACACTAACAAAATAAATAGAAGGAACACACAGGTTCCTAACAAATAGTTTTTGGACAATTTTAGTTGGGTAGATATGATAGTATAATCTTCTAGTTTATATGTGCCAGTTTCCAGACTTATGTAACTTTTTATTTTATATAATATATTTATACAGGCTTTGCCTTTTACTTTAAGAAAAAATATTTATACATTAAAAATGAAACTTTGCCTAAGATTCATTTTTAAAAATAAAAATAAATTGTAATTAAATTATATTTTTCTTATATTACAAATATTTTTCCCATTCAATTTTATATGTTGGAAAAAAATTATTGACTTTATTGAATATTGTATTTCAGTTATACAAAATTGTAATGGATGTATTTATAGTAGTATAAAATTTGTTGAATAATATTATATGTAGAAATTGATTAGTTGTCATTTAAATTATATAACATGTTTGTTCATTGATGTTTAGGTTTTAGTTAAATTATATATGTGTAATTATTATTATAAACATTATTTTCCTTAACATAACATAGCTTGTTTGGTAGATGTAGTTTTATATGGATTTGAAGTAGTTTCATTTGTATAATTTATTTATTTTTTAGTGTTTGAATGTGACTTTTATGTACCATTTCTCTATATGTAGATTATAATTTTCATAACCCTAAACTCTCAGTTACTCTCATCGATATTCTCAGGCCTTATTTAAATGTTTGTAAGTTAATAAATTATGGACTGGCATTGTTGACATTTTCTTAGTGAACTTCCTCTAAAATACTACTAATAACTTACTTGACATGACATTTTCCACTCTTTTCCAAAATGGAAATGAACGAACCATGCAACCTCGAGAAAAGGAAGTGGAACTTCATAAATATGCCTTACATCTTATGTGATTTCATGTTAATAGATTTGGGCAGCATCCACACTTTAGATACTTCTAAACCTTACGATGTGTAATCGTAGCCAATCTCTTGCAGCGGTATTCATTAAATGAAAAGTAAAAGATAATATACCAACCACTATTGAAGACCTTTGGTCCCACTTAACCAACCTCACAGAGAATCAATTGGAAGAAGAATTGATGCATTTTGGTTCTACCTTACGACAGACATGCTCATATTGGAATAAGTATCACACTGAACTAACAAATGTGATCACCCAAACATGTTCTCCATCATTGATATTCACATTAAGTGCAGCAAACACAATGTGGCCTAATCTACATAGTGTTCTTTCACCAAATGATACATCTTCATTTCTCTCCGAACAAAAATATACATAGATAACATGATTAGAAATCCCCACGGAGCATTACTATATCTACCTTCTCTTTGGGTCGCTATTGAAAAATGAAAAAGAATCCATACAACATTATTTGAAAGAAAGCATAATCTCCTCTACATTTGATCTCACAGTAAGTTCAGGTATGTAAAGTTACTTGCAAACCCTTTATTTTAGTTATAAAGTTTAAAATTTTCCCTCTCTTCATTTCAGAACTTTTTTTTGTTGCTTATCAATTATAGTTTTTTTGATAGGTTTATACTAGTTGATCAAGAAGAGGAGACAAAGAATGTTTATAGTTACAAACACATGATTATTTAATGTGCTCCAATGCATTTTAATGCTATATTTTTCTAGGACTTACGAAAAATACAATTCGACAATACTATAACTATAAATTATCCAAAGTGGATGTGATATGTACAAGGCTTGCTTCTACAATGAATTACATTTGTAGAAAAACACTTTAATACACTTCCTTTTATTATTTAAAGCTTCAATTTTGCTTTCAAATCAAAGACTTATCTACATATCCCTTGCACCCTCTTTGATGCAAGTGCTAGTTAATTAAAAATTAGATTAGACTTCTCTAGTTTTACAAAGTCGGTCTACATGTGGAATAATCTAACGTGACTTTGTGGTCTTCAAGCTGTTGCGAAATAGCCATGAGTTACACCATAGAAAAGTTTAATGTTAGAATTAATTCGTCAAACATTTTCCATGCTCCTAACATAGCTTCCATACAATCCAAAATAAAAGTACAAAATATGTGGTCTCTTTAAAGTCGCTACTGGAATTTTTTTTTGAATAAGCCTATTTTACATCTAATAGAGTTTTTTTCGATTGTTATATCGATGGTTAAATCGAATCTACATTTGTCGTCTTCAACAAGGAAATGCTAGTTGCATTTTCTCTTATGAATGTTATGAATGTATCACAATGAATTTACTAATCTCTGGGCCTTCTAATTTTTATGATCTGTTTGATAAATATAATTTAGTTTTGTTGTGCTCGGGTTATCTTTATATCATGTAAGGGATGCATAGTGAATTTTTCTTATATTATATTTTTTTAATATATCTTAGCTATCCTTAATAATGAGACTCATACTGTATGGAATAATCTAACCAAACTTTTCTAGTCTCAATGACAATTGTAGTTCAAATGAAGAGACATGTGACAAGTGACATAAGTTCAAAATTTGGGAGTTGATCCATGTGATTGAAGGTGATTGGTTAAAATGAAAGAAAAGATTCAGAAATTTATAAAAATAAATAGAGGTATTTATTTCATAAATAGAGGAAAAATGAATGGTATATTAAATAAATGCAATTTATTTTTAAAATAGAAAAAGATCTAGTGAATTATTTAAATAATTAAAAATATTTATTTAAATAATAGAAAAAAGGCTAATGAATTTATTAAATAAATAAAATATTTATTTAATTAATAGACATATTTTATTGATTTGATGAGGATATTTTTGGGTGTCTACACATTCAAATACAACAATCCTCCAATCATAGATCTATGAAGCTTCTGATCCACTTTAAGAGATTCATCATCCTTGCTTCAATGACAACCCATAACCATGGGGGTTCTAACTGGTTTATAGTTCTCTATACCATTTTTAATAATATTTCTTTGATATACTTGGTTTGTGGAATGATAATACCATCTTTCATTTGAGTAACTTAAAGACCTAGAGAGAAAGACAACTCGCCAATCATTGACATCTCAAATTTCTTTTTCATTTTTTCAACAAAATTCTTGTATACATCATCATCTCCACCAAAAATAATAGCTTCAAACCACCATCGGAAATTTATCACCTTCAACCTTGAAATATAGATTACCATATGCAGTACCTTTATTGAAGTTCTGCTTCAAGAAATACTTGTCCAACCTTGCATACCAAGCTTTGAGAGTTTTCTTGAGTCTATAAAGTGCCTTCACGATTCTTCAGACCATGTCTAGATATTCTAAAAATTGAAAAACATAATCTTTATCAACGTAAATCTCTTCTTCAAGTTCTCCATTCATGAATGTTGATTTGACATCCACCTGATACACCTTAATGTTCTTATACTCAACAAAAGAAAGAAAAATCCTTATTGCTTCCATCCTAGCTACAAGAGAAAATCTCTCATCAAAGTATATAAATTTAAATTGTGTATAACCTTTACATACCAATCTTGTTTTGTTTATTGTAACTTCACTATCTTCATTTAGGTTGTTATGGACCACCCACTTTGTTCCATTCACATTCTTGTCTCCTGGTTTGTGTACCGATTCCCATGTCTAATTCTTATCTATCTAATCCAACTGTGCATTCATTTCTTATATCCATACATCATCTTTCCTAACTTCTATAAAATTCTTTAGATCCACCTTAGATAAGAAAAAATAGTTTTCTTGTTCACCTTCCTTTGAAATTCTTCTCTTGATTTGATTTTTTTGTCTTTATATGCAATGATATGATCCTCAAAATGATTCTTCTACATATAATTTCTAGGTGTCTTAGGTTATTGTTTGGGTTCCTTCTCTTCTTTATCTGATTCTTTTTTATCTTGTAGAGCATCCTTTTGTTCTTCTACAACAATAGGAACATCTTCAAAGCCAATCTCAGGCTCTTGGGCTCTAAAGTAGCCTAGCTATGATGTAGGTCAACCAAAACAATCAAAAGTGAAGTTAGCCCCATCAAAAGTGAAAGCCAAGGCTCAAACCAAACTGCAAGTGGATAAGAAAGAAAGTATGTGGAAAATTTAGTTTGATGGATCCAAATGCAAGCAAGGATATGGGATCAGAGTTAAATTCATTAGCTTGTGTGGTAAGTCTTTATATTGAGCTTACAGGATTCAAATTTATTTGCACCAATAATATCGTAGAATATGAAGCCCTTAATTACAAAATCTTAATGGCTGCCCAAAAGAAAATCAAGGCATTGGTCATTGAGGGAGATTCTTAGTTGGTTATAAGATAAATACAAGGAAAATTCTCTTTTAATGAAAAATGGTTGAGTGCATACTACAATAAAGTCTAGAGGTTAATTGAAGACTTTGAAGATTTCAACATCAAGTCCATTCCAAGGTAAAATAACAATGTGGATGATGCACTTTTCATTTCAACTAGTTCTCTCCAGCCTATGGATGGGTCAGGATTGGAGAGGTTTTCAATAGAATTGATTGCTTCTCCCACCATACTAGACAATAAATTTCCAAGTTTTAAAAGATGACCAAGACATCCTAGAATTCACTACATGTGTAGTGGTATTTTCAAGAAGTAAAAATTGACAATGAGGGTCAGGACTGTTTAGAGTTTTGGAATGAAGGAATTATGAACCTCAAGACAAATGTCATTCCCAAAGGTATGGTTTCTTTAGAAAGGATGTTTGATCTTGATGAAGTGACAATATGTAGAAAACTACAACCTACCATTGGTGGAGTTGAGTACAAAGTACATAATCTTGCTACATAAGAGGATAAGCAAGAAGTACTAATTATTAAGGTCTGTACTAGACAAGAGAAGGGAGAACTTTGGTGGCAGCTTCTCAAAGAATACTCTGATGTTATTTCTTGGAGTTATGAAGAATTAAATACATATAGCACTTCAATGACAGTGCGTACTGATGCAGGAGCATCCTCGGTGTAATAGAAATCTTGTATTACCCAAAAATATCTTATAGTTTCTTTTCACTAAGGGCTATCTTTGTATAGAGCTGCTATTTCTAGAAATTTACTATTTTTAGTAAGTTCTTCATTTGAGATTGGAATGTTCTATTCTCTTCCCTGGAGGTTCACTTTTATTGTATCAGCCTGCCAGTAAATTTTCATTGCAAGATCAAGTCTTGATTTGTAGATATTGAAATTTTTTTGTATTGCTAGCAGGGTACAGAAACTTCGAACTTAGTTTTGAAGGCTTTAAAGACTCCGAAAGGGGTCAAAAGCTTGGTTGACTAGAGCTTCGCTACTCAATCATTGTAGAGAACTTTGTGGCATTTCTGAAATGGGGTTAAATATCCAATCGAGTCTATGGGTGATGAGTTATGGTCTCTAAAAGTTGCACTACCTAAAATAAGGGAAAATGAAATTCCTTCAAAAATTTATTTTGGCTTCCAAAAGTTGTTTGGCGCTATTCTAATGTAATAAAAATGAATAATAATATTTTAGGGATAGTCGACCTCAAACTTTAGGGTTAAAATCTCTAGAACCTTCTTGGGCAGTTAAAATTTCCTATATAATGAAGGCACGTAGGGCTATCTAGGGAAGTTCTGGGATATGCATTTGGTGGCTCTGTCTTGCTAAATATTGTAACAAAAATGCCCATGTGATTGTGCATGTTATATTTTTGAATATTGTATTTTCATTTCATTGGAAATAATAGAAATCCCATTTTCTTGTCCTTGCAAATCATTGTTATTCTCAATTTTGTTGTGTGTTTGTGTTAATAAGGGGAGTACCCTTCATCAAGTTGTATCAGAGCAGGTTTTCTTGATTCTGTAGAGAAATCATTGACTGTGAGGCAGTTTGCACCAGGACTATGATTGTTGGCCTGAGTGATAGGAGATAAAATGCCTCCACAAAGGAACCATGGCGGGAGAGTTGCAGGTGTGTCAAAATAGGGTTTTAGACCCCTCCAGAGACATGTGCAAGCATTGCAAGAGGAGCTATGTAGAGGAATCAATATCAAAGTTAGACGTGAGTGAAGAGGAATTCAAAGAACAAGGATAAGGTGACCAAGAAGCACCAGAAGTGCTTAGAGATCCAGAGGAGGATAGGTTTTTGAGGGCCATTTCCAAGATTGGAAAGAGACCCAAGATTGAAGTTCCCACATTTTTAGGAATCCATAACCTAGAGAAGATGATCAACAGGATCAATGATCTAGAAGAGTATTTTGAATATGAAAATGTTGAAGATCTAGATAAGGTCAAATTCCCGAAGTCCAAACTAAAGGGTCATGCAAAAATTTGGTGGTAGGAGATTCAGTTGGATAGGAATAGAAGAGGAAAGGAGAAAATGACAAGATGGGACCAAATGCTAGAGAAATTAAAGAGATAATTCATTCCCATTGATTATGAGCTTGATCTGCTAAAGAAAAAGCAAGGTTTGAAATAAGCATGAAAATTTATGCAAGAGTATACAAAAGAGTTCTACAGATTCCTCATTAGAACAAGTCATGCAGAAGTTGAGAAGGAAATTTTTTTCCATTATCTTCATGGATTAAAGGCCAAGTATTCAAGATGAGTTGAGTCTGGTTAGAATGACCAGCATTAAAGAGGTGTACCAATTTTCCTTAAGGGTGGAAGAGAAGATGAACAAGAAGTTTGAAAGAAAGAAAGGTGGAAAAGATCATGGTGGAAGATCCAGTGAACGGTCTTATGGAGGCCGAATAAAGATTAGAAAAGGAATGATGAGTCAGGTAGTAGTCAGAATTAGAGGGGAAATAATTTCAATCATTCCCATGATCAAAATAATAGGGATCAAAGAGGAAGAGGAAGATGGAAAGGGCCAGGAAAAAGAGGTTTTTGTGGGGCATGTTTCCATTGCAGAGAAGGAAACTGAGCCTATAAATGCCCACAGTGTGAAGGAAGGACAGATAGGAGGATTGAAGGCCATGCACAAGTTGTGCATGCCAATGAAGAAGCTTAGTTAAAACACTCAGATGATGCTGAGAGAGGAGAAACCCTAGTTGTGAGGAGGATCCTGATAAATGAAGAGAAGGGGCCAGATAAGAGGAAGAGCCTATTTTTTACTAGATGCAAGTGTGTAGATAAGTGTTGTGAAGTGATTATTGATGTTGGAAGTAGTAACAATATGGTGTCAGGAGAAATGGTCACAAAGTTAAAGATGAAAAGGGAAAAACACCTACATCTGTACCGAATTTCTTGGGTGCAAGATGACCACAAGGTCCTGGTCAATGAGCAATTCTTATTGAAGTTCAATATTAGAAGTTACCGAGATGAGGTACTCTATGATATCATACCCATGGATACATGTCATTCGATGCTAGGAAGGCCTTGGAAGTTTGAAAGGCGTGCCATACATGATGGTCATGCTAATACTTACTCTTTGACAAACGATGGAGTCCGACACAAGCTGAAGCCATTGAAGGAAATAGGGGAAAAGGTATACATAGTAATTCCTAAATATGTTCAGTTGATGGAAGGAGGTTCTTAGAAGCTATGAGACATGAGAATATATGTTTTTCTCTAATTCCAAAAGTGGGTAAAAAAGAAGTAGAAGATGTACGTACAAAAGTTGCAGACTTGTTGGAGGAGTTTCAGGATTTGTATATGATAATGTATCTGATGGATTTCCACCAGTGAAAAAGACCAGTCATCAAATGGACTTGATTCCAAGGGCCATTTTTCCAAACAAGGCATATCATAGGATGACTCCAATAGAGAGTAATGAATTGAACATACAAGTGCATGAGTTGTTGTAGAATGGATTGATCTGGGAGAGTTTGAGTCCATGTGTTCTACCAGCAGTATTAGCACCAAAGAAAAATGGATAATGGAGGAAGTGTACAGATTCTTTAGCTATCAATAAGATCACTATCAAGTACATATTTCCCTTTCCAAGAATGGGTGATATTATGGATTGTTTGAGTGGAGCTATGTATTTCACAAAGACAGACCTAAAGAGTCGATATCACAAAATTAGGAACCGAGAAGGAGATGAATGGAAGATAGCCTTCAAGATAAAGGAGGGCCTATTTGAGTGGTTAGTAATGTCTTTTGGGCTAACCAATTCATTGATCACATTCATGCAGCTCATGAACGAAGTACTGAAAGAATTTATGGGTAAGTTTTTCATTGTTTATTTGGATGATATTTTGATCTTCAGTAATCCATTGGAAGAACATATAATACATATTCATACGGTATTTGAGAGGCTAAGGGAAGAGAAGTTGTTGATTAAACTAAAGAAGTGTAGTTTTGTGAAGAAGGAGCTAGTGTATCTAGGATTTTTAGTTTTGGCAGAAGGTCTTAAAATGGACCTAGAGAAGGTGAAGGTTATCCTTGAATGGCCTATTCCAAGGAGTGCTACTGAGGTAAGATCTTTTCATGGTTTTTCTATCTTTTACCAAAAGTTTATTTGAAATTTTAGTAGTATATGTGGAGCCTTGATTGAAACAATGAGAGGAGATAGGAAAGAGTTTAAGTGGACTGTAGGGGCAGATAAGAGTTTTAAATTGTTAAAAACAAAATTTATAGAATAGCCTATTTTAGCACTTCTAGATTTTAACAAGGTTTTTCAAGTAAGCTGTGATGCTAGTGGTAATTTTGTTGGAGTGATTTTGAGTCAGGAAGGTAAACCCATTGCTTATTTTAGAGAGAAGTTGAATGATCCCAAGAGAATAATTTTTTTTATGATTAGGAGTTGTATGCTATAATTCAGGTATTGAGAAAGTGGAGACATTATCGTTTTTCCAAAAGAGTTTGTTTTATTTACTGATCACCAAGCTTTGCAATATTTGAATAGTCAAGGGAAGCTAAATCAGAGGCATTTGAAATGGGTTGAGTTTTTGCAGAGTTACACTTTTGTTTTGAAACATAGGAGCGGAAATTCTAATAGGGTTGCAGATTCCCTTAGCAGGAGACAATTTTTTCTGATAGAGATGCAGATTGAGGTTGTTGGGTTCACAGAACTCAAGAGTTTGTATCCCGAGGATCCAGATTTTGGCGAAGCTTGGAAAGCTTGTAGAGAAATTGTTACTCTAGATAGAACCAAATGGTTGGAATTCATAATCCAGGATGATATGTTGTTTAGAGGTAGTCAGTTGTGCATTCCAAAGAGTTCCATGAGGGAGAATCTAATCAAATAAAACCATAGTGGAGGACTGGCCAGACATTTTGGTCGAGATAAACCATTTCTCCAGTTAGTGAGAATTATTATTGGCCATAGTTGTAGCAAGATGTTAATAAATTTGTACAAAGTTGTAGGGTATGTCAAATGGAAAAAGAAGCAAAGAAAAATATAGGGTTACATCAGCCATTACATGTACCAGAGAAGCCATGAGAGGATATTAGTATGGACTTTGTTCTTGGCCTACCAAGAACTAAGAGAAGACATGATTCCATCTTTGTAGTGGTGGATAGGTTTTGAAAAATGGCACTTTTCATTCATTGCAAGAAGACTAATGATGTTGTTCATGTAGCAGAGTTGTTTTTCAGGGAGCTGGTGAGAACACATGGTTTACCAAAGAGCATAGTTTCAGATCGGGACACCAAGTTTGTTAGGTACTTTTGGAGAGCCTTGTGGAAAAAGTTGAAGACAGGTTTGAAGTTCAGCTCAACACACCATCCAGATACTAATGGAAAGACATAAGTTGTGAATAGGATTTTGGGGAATCTGTTGAGATGATTGGTTGGAGATAAACCAAAGGGACAGGACTTAACTTTACCACAGGCAAAATTTGCATATGATAATTATGTCAATAGGATAATTGATAAATCACTATTCTAGATAGTATATGGAAGTAGTCCTAGAAATGCATCAAAATTAAGAAAGTTGGACAAAGGAGAGACAAGTAGCACTGAAGTTGAAGAATTTGGAGAACACTTGAACAATTTGCATGAGGAGGTAAGGAAGCATATTAATAAAGTGAATACACAATACAAGGGTGAGGCAAATAAGAAAAGGAGGCATAAGGATTTCCAGGTGGGAGATGAAGTCATGGTTCATTTGAGAAAGGAGAGATTTGCATTTTCCCTTATGAATGTGATGAATGAATTTATTAATATCTACACTTCCTAATTTTTTTCATCTGTTTGATATATATAATTTAGTTTTGTTGTGCTCGGGTTAGTGAATTTGTCTTATATTATATTCGTTAATTTATTGTAGCTATCCTTAATAATGAGACTCATACTGTGTGGAATAATCTAACCATACTTTTCTAGTCTCAATTATCTCTTGTCCTCTTGTTTTCACTCACACATTGAAAAAGAGCATCCGTCAAATCTTATCCATGCTCCTGCGTTACACAATCCCAAAATATTCCTTTCAAGCTATCAAAGCTGCAGAAACTCACATTTCTTAGCTTGTTAAATGCTGGATTTTGTGGTGATGTCCCTCTAGAGTTGGGAAATATGTCAAGCTTGTGTCATTTGGATATTTCAAGTAACAGATATTGTGAGTTGAAAAGTAGTGAGTTTCATGTATGGGTTAAAAATCTAAGAAGCCTAAAATTCTTAAGAATGAAAGATGTGAACCTGGCAGTGGCATCTGAGCACTGGGGTGAGGCCCTTAGCCTTCTTCCCAATCTTACCTAGATTTACATGTCTAGCTGTGGGCTATTTTGTAATACTCCAGAGCTCTCAAACCTCACCCATTATCACATCTACATATAGGTGATAATTCATTCCCGTTTGAACTACTCTCTTGGTTTGAGAACGTGTCCTCATTGGTTTCACTTGATCTCAGCGAGTGTCATCTAACTAGTTCCATCCCATCCAATTTCTTCGCCCGTTCAAGAATGAGAAATCTTGTGCTTGATGATAATGATGACTTGAAAGGAAATCTTTCTTTCATTCTAAGCCATTCTTCCTCAGTGGTCTACCTATCTATTAGTTACTGCAATTTAGGAGGAGCCTTTCCCCACTCTGTTACAAACTTCTCCAAACTTAAAACCATGGATCTGTCACATAAAAATTTGGAGGGAAGTATACCATCCTCTTTTGGAAACATTTCATCCTGTTGGTACCCATATAGAACCCGGAAATAAAACTTTCAGTTAGGGTCTTGAACCTCTTTGAAGTAAGTTCAAAGCAGTTCAAAGAGGTTTGAAGTGGTTCAGTTTGCATAAACAGGTTCACATGGTTCAAGGTTGTTCGAGTTTGCAGAGCCATAGGTCAAGTTTCAAAATTCAGATTTGTGCCATTATCAGACTTGAAATACGAATTCAAGATGCAGATTTAGTTTCAGACCCATAGTCTAAAATGTGAATTTTGAGGTATAATTGATCAATCCAGATTCAAGGGTTCAGCTCGAAGTTCAAGCTTGACATCACAGTTTTGATGATATGTTCTTATATTGACATAATTAATTGGCTTGCATTATGTTGACAAAGATTTTGTTTTAAATATTTTGTTTTAAATCTTTGTTAGATAGGATATATCGGGTGATATTCTCATGTGATATAGACAATGGTGTTGGTGTTTTAGTTGGCATTGTTAGTCTTCAAGAGGCATTTGCTGTAGGAGGATACGAATACCTGTTGCACCTCTTCGTGGTGTTCATCGTGGGAGTCCTTTATCAGATGAAATCAAACATCCATCTTCGACAAGAAATACTTTGTTGCTGTCTGCATTACTAAAGGCAGCTAAGGATAGGATTAGTAACTATGATGGGAAGAATGACAAGCCCAAGGTTAAATAAGCATAAGTGCGGGTACCACAATGAAGGCTGAGAGAGATGACATTTGTCAAATCCTCTTACACCACAATCATTGAAATGAAGTTCCCCATGATGAAGCTCGGGCATATGATGATGACATTTTAATTTTGAAGGCAAAAAGTTCAAAATTAGAGATAGACCGAGCAAAGATGCAGAAGTGCAGGATCATCTAGTTCCACTTCAGATCTAAGGTTCAATTCAAAGACATGACTATGGATGCAGATTCAAGAGTTCAGATGTTTAGGGATAAATTTAAATGTTCAAAGGTTCACATAAGTTTAGAGCTCACTGGTTCAAAAAGTGTAGACCCATTTCAGAGTTTCAATGGTTCTAGTGGCCAGATGAAATGGAAACATGTATAGTTGCAGTCTTTAATGTAGCTTTCCTATCAAATTCCTTCCTATCCCAATCATGTGATTGTCATGGACTCCTCTAATCAAGAACTTCATTCCAATCCAAAATTGATGTAGAAGGATTAGTCCAACGGTGATGCTATTATGCTCTGTTTTGTTATGACTACTGCTTCTTGATTCTTCACAAATTGATATCATCCCAAGCGGTGGATGACGGGTTTGCAATGTCTAAAATAGATGGATATGGGTAGGTGTACACACACCACTTTCTAGTTGTTTTACTGCACAGGAGTTCTCAACCAAAGACTCTTCACATGATGCTGACTTTAGGCCATGGTGAAGACAGTGTTTCGAGCCTCCAGTCACTGACCAAACTAAGGAGAAGCCTTATGAGGAGTTTAGATGAAGCCCGAGGAAGAAAAGGGGTATAACATACATTCTTGAAGGAGACCTCAAAGATGAATTTGAATGCTCAACCAATTCAATTCAAATACGTCTGCACCTTATTTTGGTGAAGACACAAAGCGCGAACCAGAACAGAGGCTAATTATGGTGACAATAGTTAAAAGCCATGACTCAAAAATCGAAGAAGATGAGCGACATCCTAACGAAGTTTGCAAACTGTTTGATACGTTATCCATATCTGAACCTAACTCTCTACCCACGTGGTTATCTAGCAAGCCCACACTGCCAAGCGGGTGTCTTCATAAGCTGACAGGAAACAACCATATGTCAATACAATAAGGTCAGAGAATATGATCACAATCTCCTCCACGAAGACTCGCTCTTGAATTCTAATGGCAGGCAAAAATCCAAATCCTGCACATCTGGTGCAGAGTCAAGATGACACTCGGCAAACAGCATGGAAATCACCAATGAAAGAAGACACTCAAAGCATCAAGAGTGTATGTGAAATATTTGACAGAATGTCTGCCAACACATTTCAAAACTAATTGGAGGTTATTATGGGTTAGCTGTTAAAAGGAGGACATCGGGGCAGTCAATAGTCTTTCAAGTGACATGGGAAAATGAGGTGTCATTTGAAGTAGACTCATGCGACTCAAATGGGAGATCCCAATTGGAGACTAAAAACTGATAATCTCCAAATATGATCATGATGGCTCGCAAGATCAACTAGTCACCCGATATGCATCATCGAGGGAGATGACATTTGCCAAATTTGAAGCATCCTCTTATATTGCTACCATGAAAATGAAATTCCCTATGATGAAGCTCGGTATATCATAATGACATTCAAATTTGAAGGCAAAAAGTTCATAATTAGATATAAACTGGAGTGCAAGTTTGAGATGCATTAAGAAAATCAGCTAATAGAAGGCGACACAAGCGTGGCTGGGAGTGGCCGAGTACAGAGAAGGTGTATGCTATTTGACAGAATGTCTCAAAGTAAAAACTCGAGTGCACAAGAAGAGATAATGGGGCCCATGAAACTTACGATTTGGCAGCTGTCGAAAGGAGAATTATGATGACTGATCACTAACATTCACCGTTGAGTTACCAAACAGTTCATTGCAAATTGTTATATGTTCACTCAGCCCGATAATTAAATTATAACTTTGATAAAATAAGTTACAAAGTTATGTTTGATTATTGATAGGTATTTAGACATTATGTTGATTGAGGCTGAGAATGTAAGGGAAAAGGAAGAAAGTGCAATTTCAAGAATCAATTTTAATAACTGAATAGAGGTTCGTCGGGAGAGAGATAAATATGCTCACAAATGACAGAGAGAGGGTTCCAGTTTCTGAGTTTTGGCTGGGAGACTTTGAGCTACAGCAGAACAGAGGCTGTGAATACAGTGATAGGGGGGAAGATTGGATTTCTCTGAGACTTTGTGCTACAGGGGGTTTTATTCTTCTGGCTTCCAGACTGTAGACTTTGGGCTTCAGCCAGGGAGGGGATTTTGTAAAATCATTTCATTTTCTTGAGAGGCTGTGAGAGGCAGAGCTGGGCTTTTTCTTTTTCTCTTTCTCGGAACTGTGTACCTGAGTAGAGGTAAGATTTTGATAGTTCATGTAGTATTGTAAAAGGGGTTTCTGTCCTTTTTTTGAAATAGTGGTTTGTTTAAAATGTGTAGAAGACATTTCATAATCTTTTACAGTCAGGGAAGGGAGACTAAGGGTTAATTATATCAAAACTTTGATTATGGTGTATTTTCCTTCCACTGGTAATGAATTTAGTGTCTTTTTTAGTTTTCTCTGAATTACATTTCAATATCACTGTTTTCCTGTTACATTATCAGTTCAAAATATCTTTAAAGGCTCTAATTTTTAATTCTCTCAAGAAGCTGAAAGACACAGTTTCGTCTTCATTACACCATGAAGAATCCAGCAAATGAACTTTGCATCATCTGCTGTTCTTCACTTTCTTTTACATAGTTGTATAGGTTCCCGCATCTACATTGTATTTACGAGTAGATGTTTGATATCCTTTCTTGATTTCGGGTTAAAAGCATCTTGTAGTTTTGTAAATTCATTGTAAATCTTACACGGGGAGTTGTACCCGGTTAATTCAGAGGGCACTTAAATTCTTCATAGCGAAGTGACCCAACTGTTGTGTTTCAATTTGTCTTTCGGCCTTGGGTGTTTAGGAGTCATTTTTGTGCAGGTGTTTTGAAAAGACAAATCTGTTAACAAACAGATTTTTGGTGACTCTATTGGGGAAAGGAATCACAGTCTCAGTGTTTTCTTTTCTCAGAAATTTGAAGGTACCTCCCCAAGGATGGAGGTTGGTGACTCTATGTTTTAAATCTTTTGAATCTTTGGTAGAAGAGTTCCAGTGTGTATTATGGCTGTAGCTACCATTCAGCCATGGGGGGCTCGGATTGGACTGTTTGCCTTGGCTCAGTATTCAGCCCTACCTAAAGGATCTAGGGAATACCTTCCTACATTTTCTGGAGACAAATCTCAAGATCCAAATGATCACATCAAAGCAGTCACTGTTGCGTGCGAAATTATTGGCATGCAAGAAGAAAATATATTCGTTAGACTATTTGTTCAAAGTCTTGTGGGAAATGCTGCAGAATGGTTTCAAAATCTGCAAGATGGATGCATCACCGGTTGGGATGTTTTAAAGGTAAAATTTCTCGAGAGATTTCAACATTTAATCAATGTTTATCAATTGTTGATGAATCTTTTTCAAATCAAAATAAAAGAAGATGAATCTATAAGGGAGTTTGTTGATAGATTCAACAGATGTGTGGGTAAAATTCCTCAAACTTGCCAGCCAAGTGAAAGTAATCAGTTATGTGTCTTGATAGCTGCAATGCAAACTGAAATAAGATTTCTATTAAAATGTCAAAAGGTGCAAAAATTGGAAGATGCACAGAGGGAGGCTATTGGGTTAGATGATGCCATGATATTAAGTGGGCTGAAACATGCGGGAACTTTAGAAACAGAAATTTGTCTTTATGAACAACAATGTTATCCAAAGACAATGTGTGTACAAAATAAGCCTTCCGTGAAAGTAGCAAAGACAACATCACCTATCTCTCTCCATCAAGATTTTACGGTCCTCAATCATGAATATTTTCAAAAACTCCCTGTGATTGAAGATGATTTCCTAACATCGCAGGAAATTATCATTTTTATGTAGAATTTGATGACCCTTCTGAGAAGGTGAGTAATCCCGCTACACAAGCAGAAAATTCAAGTACGTCCCATGCTGAGCAAAATTTTGGCAATGAAAGAGTGGGTGAAAGTTTGTTTGAAAATATTTCATTTTCAGAATATGATTCTTTTGCATTTGACAAATCTAATGTAATTCTAGCAAGTGGGCTTGACAAGGAAAATATAGAAAATAAAATTGATCAAGAAAAGTACAATGGTGTTATAATAGAGAATTTTTATCATGAAGGCATGCAAGCGGAATTTGAGTCTTTTCAATTTGATTACTTGCAAGATAACGATGGATTACTGCAGCTTGAATCATTGGGAGGTTATGATAACATGCAAGGTGACCCCTCATTTTCTGTCGAATTGCCACATGCATATTCTGAAATGGAGGCTTTTGAGTTTG
>MU223858.1:3250040-3270640 GCA_018584345.1 Thuja plicata
CAGAAGAAGGTAAAGGGGTAGAGGAAGGTGAAGAGAATTCACTGGTGTTTGAGGGAGAAGCTCAGTCTAAGGCCGAGACACATAATCGGTTAATTTTACCTTCTGAAGATGGAAGAGGATTTTCCCACGACTTCTGCTCTCCACGTGATATGTCTGCTACCTCCTCCCAATCTGCAGACTTGTCACGCCAAACGCCGGCCCTGGATGCTACGAAGGCACAATCTGAGAGAAACGTTCATACGCAAGGTTGCATTGAACACCTGCAGCCACAAGCACTTAGACAAATCACCAAAGATGGGGATAGCCGTAGGTGAAAAGATATGGCACTTGGGGACAGCCGAAGGTCAAATATGTCCTCTGCGTTTGGCATTCAGACTCCACAAATCGCTAATTCTGAAGGATGTAGTTACTCATCCATGCAAGCCTTGGATAGGCACAATCAACGTGATCCTGTAGATATTACCACCTCTGCGCAAGAATGGACTGGGTCAGTTGGACATCAAATGCATACGTATGGTGATGATTCTGACTTGGCACCCTTTCCCCAATTTGATACGCAGCAATATGGATTTTCAAATTCTTCCTTGCGTGGTTCTACGGATACTATATCTTGTACAGAAAATTGGCTTAAATCTCTGCCATCGTGTGGTGGTGTTGATCACACACATATTTATCAAACAGGTGAAGGCCTCCGTAACAATTCAGAAGACATTCCTGCTCCAGGAGGAGTGTTAGTCTACAGGTCTGTCAAGCCACCGAGGCAACCGGGAGTAATGGGGCTGACAGTGGACGGAAACCAGATGCTAAGCCCGAGACTGCCTTTGTCCGATAGTTGCGCATCTAAGAAAGGTGCTTTGAATTGTGAAGGCACAGTGCTAGGAGTCTGGGCACCCACGCGGTCTTCAGAGATCAAATCCCCGAAGACAGCCATGCACCTTAATGGTCACGAAGCCCATGTTGTCCAGCCTAGGAATGAGGATTTTGAGGCTTGGAAGGAGCCTTTTGAATTGGAGAAGTTACCGTTTGATAGCTCTGCTCCGGTGTCAAGGGAATCCCAGCCTGCAGAAATAGAAGATGACCATTTTAAACTAAATGGCAATAGGAGTGAGGTAACAGGCGTCGCAATGGATGTTGATGTCAATGCTAGTGAACAAAATGCCATTGCAGGGAAGTCTGAAATGGATTGGAATTATTCAGAAGCTGATGAATTTAGTGCTGCTGTCACTCAAGCTTATGCGCAAGATAATTTTTTGAATAATCCAGAGATCAAAGAGGATGAATTCGATGACGGGAATGGTGAAATTGTTGTGCTGGAACCACTCAACAAAATAGCTGCGCAAGATGATTTGGTTCACGCATATGTTGAGAACTCTGAAAATACTATGCAGGAATTTGGAGAAGAAAATTCCAAACAAGAGAGATGTCACGGAGTCAAGAAGAAAAAGGGGACTTGGAAGAGCATCAAAGAATCTGGGTATGCAGTGCATGGGAAGGACAAAGCTGCCCTTGCACTATTTTCTCACCTGCAGCAGATTATAGGCTTGAAGCCTGATTATAGGCTCGATGCAGCTCATGAAAATATTGAGTTAGGGGAATTCGTGTTGGAATGGCTCCTGGAGTTCGAGCCAGATAATGCTGGTGTAGAAGGTGCCGTAGTGGTAGGGAAGTTGCTGGACGATGATAAATCTGCAGAGGTAACAAAAGAAGTTAATCTTGATAACTTCCTTGAAAGTCTTCTTCTTCATATGGTACAGATTGGACACAATACAGTCCGCAGTCCCATAGTAGATTTGGGACCGCAGCCCAAATTAATTCATCGCAGTCCCATAGTAGATTTGGGATCGCAGCCATGGCATTTTCTTTCCATATCATTCCCACTGCCCAATACACAGGGGTTTGACCAATTGTTGGACAGAGTATCAGCCAAGCAGAAGATCAAATCAATGGTGGACAAGGTGATTGGGTGGACGGACAGCAATCAGGTTTTGGAGATGGAAGAATTTGAAGACAAATTGAACAGCATAAATGATGGCCTCTTCTGGTCATCACCGTCTAATGTTGATTACTCTAGACTGGGTAAAGAGAAATTAATTAAGCTCCTTCAATGTGGCTGTCAGCCACAAGAATTTGAGAGTTACTCAAGACCCATGTATTTTCAGTCTGTAGAAAGTCGTAAATTTTTTTATGGAATGATGGACCAACTTGTGCTCTGGTTTGTTGTTGGAGAGGATATATTTGACTCTGATTTGATATGGAGAAGGTTGATTCCGAGTGTGCTGGACCAAAGTCTGGCGAAGTTGAGATCTTCTCAAGGTCTTGTTCTCTGAGTTTTTCAAAATGGGAAGCAGGGAATGCAACAATACATGACTGTGCCGGTTGGACTTCACGGGGGAGATTGTTGGGGTATGAAGCCCAACGGTCACATGACCGTTCAATTTCTCTTGTCTCTTCATATTAGAAGAGCTGTCTATAAATGGCTTAGTAGTCATGTATTGTATATAGATTAGATGTCTTGTATTGTATCAGTTGATTGGATTAATATATTGATTCTCTGCTTCGAGTGTGGACGTAGGTGATTTGCCGAACCATGATAAAATCGTGTCTATTGTACTTTGTCTTCTTTGTATTGTGTTTTTATTCCGTTTCTCTGTTTGTTTAATATTTACAATTCTCTCTCTCTATATATGTGGAAAACATTTTATGAAAGAATTCTTTTAGAGGCTAAAAATGTTTTCCATTTGTAATAATATTTCACGAAAGATTTTCTGAAAATGTACCACGACTGTGAATCTATACATGACTTGCAATGAGAACATAGTTAGTTAGATTTCCTTATGATATTAATTCTAGAAAGGAAATCATGTATGGATGTTGTTATTAAATATTTTAATATGGTTAGCTACCTTAGTAATTTTTTTAAAGTGTTGTGGAAAAACCTAAGAAAGTGACGAGACTATAACATTTATATGCACTTTTATGCACTTGGGTTATCATGTGTGTTCTTGTGTGAACTTGTGCTTATATATGCATGAATGTATCATTGTGTGTAGAATATGCCAATGGGATCAATTTATGTTAAGCTTATCCCTCAATAATATTATTATTGAGGTGGAACCAAGATCTTGAAAATATTGTAGATACTTAAGATGGGATTAATGATTCTATGTTTTCATATTTGAACTTTTTGGTGCCCTATTGATAACCTTATCAACGGTTTACTTATTTAACACTATGACTATATAGAATTGTATGTGCGTAGTTAAATTTTGTTAGATATGCAAGCTAAGAACTTTTATGTCTTAAGATGCTACAATGATTCATAAAAAAAACATCACCTATATAAATAGAAATGTTATTTCAGTGATGCACTATGTATTTAAAATAGTCATTTACTTGAAGAATAAATGTGTGGATGTATTCTTGTGTTATTCTACATATAAGGATAAACCCATGATAATATTTTCTTCTCTGCTTAATAAAGATTAAGATGGATCTAAAAATCAAGCAAGATTTAATTCTTCTATTGGAATAAATATGACATGTTATTAATGTGTGCCCGTGATTCTTTTTGTACTAGTTCATGGATTTATCATTTCATGAATTGCATTACTCCTATCTATTTTACTTTGTTAGACTATCTCACACTGGGTTGGGTATCTTTCATGTCAGGAAATATTTTGGGCAAGCATAATATCTTTGTGGTAGGGTGGAAATGCAGTCCTACAATATTCTTGCCTGATATTGTTTTGTGAAATAGGTGTATGGAGCTCTTGTCAGGAAGGTCTTCATGTTTAGCATGCTATGATTTCTTTCTAACCGACCAGTTGTCTATTGTAATGACAATTGCAAACTTATGTTAGTCTCATAAGTTCTTGTTATTGTTTCACTTTGATGGATTGGTCGAACACTCTTATTGGATGGGTTGTATTCGACAAGTTGGTCGAAACTATTAATGTTTATGATGTATTATCTATTGTCAGTTTATAGGTGTGTTCGACAATTTGGTTGACACCTCTTCCTTATTTTGGACTCGTGTTCATTTTTCTATTCCATAAGTTGGTCGAACCATGCATTTTTTCGTGGAAGTAATATAGATAATACTTTTATCTTGTCGATATGTGGTTTCGACTTTTGACCAACTCCCTTGTCTTGCGTATTTTGTTGATTAGGCATTTGTGTCAAAATGTTAGCCCTTACAAGAATCATGTCTACAACACTACCAAACAACCATGTCTTCAAATAAAATTTACTCAAAACACCCAAACTAATTAATTTAATAAACAATAAGTATAAAATGATAGATAACAAAAAAATGAATAGCCAATAATATTGTTATATTTATCCACAAAAAATAGAAAAAAATATGAGCTATGCACTCCAAAACTTTTTAAATGGACCGCAAGATGCTAGATAAGAGAAAAAGAAATGAAATTCTTCAGCACATTTGTTATTTATAAGTGAGATAATCCCTTGAGACCCATGGAGCCATTGTCCTTGAGTCTATATCTCTACAGTTTATCAACCCTGAATAATGGTCTTTATAGTTTTTCCCAAAAAAGGTGTCCAAAATCTCACACTAAAAGAAGTGGAAACTTTCCTTATTGTTTTGTAACTATTTTTTGACCTTTTCTGTCCACCGACTAAGTTTTAAAAAACTATCATTTTCCAAGAATTGTCAAAAGGAAAAAGTATATATATTTAATGTGATAAAATGTTCCTCCAAGAACCATGCCAACAAAAGGAGGTAATTAAAATTTAAACAAGTGTCATGGAGTACTTGTTGTAATTAATTATTAAATAGTTATAACATAAGTATTATCTACTAGTTATTTTAACTTATTAATTATTATTTTCAAATTTACAATTATTATAATATAGTTTTAATTTCTTTTATCATTTTGTATTTTCATTTTGATTTAATATATTATTTTTTCTAATTAAAAATCTTTATAGTATATTATTCTATTAAACTATTATTAAGTTTTTTTTATTTGTAATAATGATAAGAAAAGATTTTTCTTCATAACTAGAAAATATGACAAGTAGATCATATAAATATATAAATAATTCAACCATACCTTTTAAACCATATTAAATTACATGTATCTTGGCTATTACAATGATTGTGTTTTCAATGTATTAAATTCTTTATGTAATATGAAATTTTATTCAATAAATGTGGGCACCATGCCTGAGATGTAGGAAATGTTGGCATAATAAAAAATTTGAAAGATGAATGTGTTGGCATTGATCTCAACATAGCAAAGGAATTGATCTGAGGAAGTGATAAAAAAAATAGATTGTTTATTGCTAACTTAATTGTTGTGGGTTAGCCAGTGGAGCAGAGTGATCAAAGGTCTGGTGAGAAGCGGATATGATAGATATGGAGTCACAAACATAGATGAAGGATTTTGAAGGTGTTTGCCATGTTCACCCTAATTTTTAGAGAGTGTCATGAAGATTTGGAAAGGCAAATAGGTTACAAACGATGAATGAGAGAAATGTGACAATCAGTAATAACGGGAAGACAAAAAAAGAGTCCACAACTACATTTTTGGCAATGGTCAAAAGATCCAAAGGGATTTCTTGGTCAGAATTGAGGAGAGAATAGTCTTTGGGTAACTCAAAGTGGAAGGGAAGTATTCTGATTTCCCTCACCCTCAAAATCCAACCTCACTTTCTCAAAATTTGGCACCATATCCATAGATTGAACATGGTGAGAGGAATCATCCAAGGATTTCCATTTTTCAACGATAAGTAAAATTAATCCCTCGTGCAAAATATGATTCCTAGGGTTCTTCTGGTGATCTTATATGCTAGTAGAGGAAGAGAATAAGATAAAGTAAGGGAAGGATATTCAAACCTTGTGATGAAAATGGTTATTTAACACAAAATGATGCCTACCCACCATTGTCAAATGTTCATCCAAGGAAAGTTACTACATAAATACTTTCTAACAAGTGCTCAAATCTTCCTGATAGAGCTCTTAGTATATTCACTCTTCTATTTTCTAACCATTCTGCTGCCCTCATTTTTCTTCTACAAATTTTTGACTGTCGAATAAAAAACCTTTTGACTTCAAAAAAACAAAATCATTTCCCTCCATTGGGAGTCGTATAACCCATGCAATTAAGTCTTCTGTGACATCCCACTTTTGCTCCAACAATGTAACTTTTCCATTCTTCCAATTATCTGTAAATAGTTTGGTCATTTTTGGATCAAATTTATGCATCCATTCCAGGTGAGGCACACCCCTTCCATTTTAATGGTATTATAGATTGTGGAATTCTTATTAACTTCATCATAGTTGATGGGGTCAAGTCAATTTCTATCGCAACCCATCTCGCCTTCTTTGTAAAGGAAACTAGCTTCTTTGACTCCTCTATTTCTTTTTTTGAACAAAATAAGGAAAAAATTGAGGCAAAAAAACATCAAAAAAGGGTGTAAATTAATCACACTCATCATCATGCTATAGTTACTACTAATCATGCAACCTTCCAATTTGGGTTCCATGTGCGTAGTTTATCGTAGGCTATCATTTCCGAGATAGCCCCGAGGAGATTATCCCCATTTCACCACATAATAAATTTGTCACTACTAGTCTGCATGTTGTAATTGGTCTGGCCTATTTGATTAATTAGGTTGAAAATTTAGAAGGTTTTTCTAATTTCCTTTCATGATATTTCCCCTATATCATACAAAATCACGACCTTTTTAATATTTTGCTTTTATTTTTCTTTTCTTCTTGAAAATACCTTTCTCAACATATTTATTTGGATATTAATATTTTTTTTAGATTTATATATTATGTAAATGTTTCAATACTTTACTTTGAAAATAGGCTAGTTTATGGGCAAATCACGTATCAATATAATGATGTCACTTTTTAAAAATATATTTGTTTTTTACAATTAAAATGGTGTAAAGCTTTTCTTCAAATAACTATAAGCAAGTATGTAATTCAAATAAGTTTCTATTGTTTCACAAAATACTGTATGTCTCTTAAAATCATACTCCTATATTAAATTAAAAACACTTTTGTATTGCAACTTTTGCTCCTCCTTTGAGTACAAGTGTTAGTGTAAATAATTGATCTTTTGTTTCGTTAAATAAATAGAGTTTTAGATCGTAAGATTATTTGTCACACTACAAAAGTTTTCTTCAAATTAGTAGTACTTAATATTTAAAATATCTTAATTTACAAAAAGTTTCAAACCTTCACACATACAAGAATAATGTTAAAATAAGTGAAATCAATAAAATTAAATCCTTTTTATTAATTGAACTACATGAAATGAAATTTGATCTATTTATTCAAAATTAATTTTCTCAAATTATTTAAATACTAAAATCTAATATCACCAAAGTCCAATGATCCAATTATTTATAAATAATTTATTATAAGCTGTTGTAAGAAGCTTTGTCCTATTGAATATGAATTCTCCAATACATATGAAAAGTGCATTGGGAGCATTGGTATTCTAACAGGGGTTATAACAGATGCAAGCCAGTCATTCCTGAAAAGTCCAAGTGCAAATTCACTTTTTATGCACCGCTCCATAACCCGCACAGCCCGCCCCCCTCAAAGCCATATACCATGGACTCTTTGTTATCACCAACAATTCCCATATTATAAATCTATGTCTTTCACAAATTCTTTATAAAACAAACATTGATTAAAGAGAAGAAGAAGAATGCAATTTACCAGAAGCAAAGGCAGAAGTGGGATAAAAGTTATTCTACAAAAATTACTTTTCTTGTATGTCTCTCTCATAAACTAATAGTAAAACAGAAGGTAAAAAATGGATAATGTAGAGATTGTGTAATAATTATTTAATCATGTTTTAGTTTTTTTTTTTTTTTTTTTTTTTTTCTGCTTTAGTTTTTTTTGGAACTATAGGCAACGAGCCGTTTTTAATAAGTGATTAAAGAATCAGATTTCATCAAATTTTTTAATAATATCATATTTTGATATTTGATAAAGTCATAAATTTTTTAACAAAACAAATTTTAGAAAATAATTTTCTGAAATCTAATTGGCTAAGAACTTTAAGGGAGAACCAATTTTTAGAAATGTATAGTAAAGTACATGTTATTAATGTTTTCTATTTTAACCAATTTGATTAGTGAATTTCTTCATGTGCAATGTTTTTCTTATATTTTGCTATGATATAGACATATTTATAGGGAAACCTCTTATTAATTTAAATAAAAATCCAAATCAGATCTACTAATAATAATAATTCATTAACATTCTTGGTAGAATACAGGTAAGATGCATTCTACATTGTCCATGATTTCGCCCACAAATATTTTTCATGCCATTTTTTTCTACATTTTTAAGGGTAATGGGTTTTGATGTTCCTACTTTTAGGCCCGTTTGGCTGTGGAATATCAACATTGCTGCAATTCTAGAGGTACTTATCCTGAAAATGATTTTCAAAATATGGGCTGGACCCGTTTGGTTCACCCTGAAGATGACTGCTCGAAGATGCATAAGGATTTTAATTGTTTATTTCTTAATTTCTTTGAATATATACACACGCACGTATATATGTGTGTATACACACACATGTGTATATATGTGTATATACACACATGTGTGTGTATATACACACATGTTTGGTTTATAAAAATTGGAATTCAAAATTCCAATTCCACCTATTTTGGTGGAAGATGCATATGCCTATTTTGGGGCAAAATTGGAATTTTGAAATTCAAATTCCAGTTTTTTAGGATGAACACAAACATGAAGAAACAAACTGGGAATTAGATAATGCCAATTCTAGACACATCTAGATTTCATTGACGTTCATAGTTTATATAAAAACAAAAAATATTTAGCATTCATTTTTCAATAAAATTACTGCCCACTTTGACATTCATTCATAAAATTTGAGGTGTAAGAGCAAAGTTGCTGGAAACAAACAAACAAAAAAAGAGAGAGAAAAAAGAAGAAAAAAAGATATTTCCATTAAATCTATGGCCAATCGTTATTATTTTCTATAGAGAGGGGAAACTGAAATCATAAAATGCCTCACACGGCCCCAACCACGAAATAGATGAAGTAGAGTCTTTATAAGGCACGTAAAACCCTAGTACTAGAAGACAAATTGCTGGTAATCAGATAAATCTTTGTAAATTAATCAAAAGCACATTAGCCACAACCTGAAGAGCTTCAGATTATTTTCTTAAATTTAATTACCATTAACCACTCAAAAAAGGAGTCAAAAACCATTGACTGATATGTTTTAGGGGAAAAGTGACATACTCTAATGATTAGCAATATAAGCCCACTTGTTGGTTTACCTTGTCACCAAAGCACATGAATCTTAACACACATGATAGAACATGATATCTAGCTTTGATTTGTCCTCAAGATAAATTTGGAATGTGTGGGTAATCTAGTCTGTCCAATTTGTGGAGTTGGAGGTGTCATCTAATGGTGACTAAACCACAAAATGGGGAATCAAATGAACTTTATCTCAGGTTTTCTTCTATTATCTTATTTTAAAAATTATTTATAGATACTTCTCTTTGGTATACGAGTTTAGTTGATTTTATGGATTTTATAGTTTATACTGGAGTTCTTTACTGCTAGTTGTGTACGGTCTATGATTGTTCTCTGCCATTGCAAAAGGAAATGTATAAATGGCATGTTGATACATTGACCTGTGCTATTATCCTATGAAAAATGACAAATGTCTACAAGAGTCAAGATGTTTATGATTTTGGTATATTATTCTCCAACAGACTTTACAGATGAAAATAAAAGTACGTAGAGATTCTACAATATAATGAAAGTAAGATGCCCACGATTAGTTAGGAATCATTTTATACGTTGTTGTTACAAAGCCGATAGAGATTGGTGGGACTAGGGTTCCAAGGACGGAATAATGTTGGAATATTGTAAATATTTCTAAAAATTTGAATACAATTATTGGTTCCTACAAAAATGTATAATTTACATGTATTCTGTATAATAAGTTATCATAATTTTTAGAAAGCTTTAATTTATATTTTTGAACTTTTCTCAATAAAAAATTATTTATTTCAAATATGAATGGTTCAAATGAATTTGTGTTATAGGATCCTATTTTTTCCATATTTTAGACATTATAAAATTGAAATTTTAAATAAGTTCATTTTTAATAATTTCTTTATAATTTAAAGAAGTGTATTGATATTTTTAACAATAGATTAAATTAATATTTGCAATTTTTTAATATTTTATGGAATATTAATATTTCTTAACAATTTCTTATATTTTATAAAATATTCATATTTCTTAATAATTTTTATATTTTAGAACACTAATCTTTGTTAATCATATATTTCATCACAATTTCTTATGTTTTAGAGAAATTTATTTGTGATTTTCTATTAAAATTAATCTTTTAATAGACTAATTATTAAATAATTCATATATTTCTATTAAAGTACAGACCACTAAATAGCACTTGTTTACTTTATTATGCCAAAAGATGTTTATAATAGCAATGAAAGACTTAAGTCATTACTGCTCTGACCTTCTCTGTTCCTTTCCATTGCCACTTTGAATGTAATGCACTTCTTTAATAAAAAAAAATAAAAAAAAATAAAAGAGAAAACAAAAGAAAAGAAGAAGAAGAAGATATATGTAACTGGAATATGGGCACTGGACAACAATATCTATTTCATCTTCATGAGCTTTAATTTCTCACTTGTTGCAACTGAGCAACATCCTTGGGTAAAGAAGTTTTTGGAACGTGAGAAAAGATAAAACCAAGAGCATCTAAAGGACTATATAGCAAAAGCTGACTTTGTGATCCAAAGCTCACAATTTTCAGCGCAGGTTGTTCAGAATCAGATATACCATATTCTCTCAAATTCAAAGAAATTTTCTTCAAGTAGCTCATCATATCACCTAAAACATAAATTTCAAGAATGTTTTAAAGACTTTCAAGAACTTCTTCACAAAATCCATTTTTGTGCCCGTTATGAAATCATTCCATTCATTCCTTGGGATAACATCTTCTGTCAAAACCTTCAAGCGTGTTGCCTGATAGGCCTCTTTGCGAAGTCTTATGTTTAGAATGACTTTGAAAGAGTGCACTGCTTTGGTTTCTAGAATGACACCAAATGAATTCACCAGTATGTATATACTAGATTGTATTGGATCAGTTTAAGTTCTGATGATACAGTGAGAACTATCGCGTCTTTATTATAAGTTGTGATTACTGTTTATGTCTGTCATATCATTCTTCAGCGATGAAGGGTTTGTTTTTGTTGATAGCAATATGGTTGGAATTGTCAACTAATTCTCATATGGTTACCACTAAAAACTACCCAAACATTTATCAACTGATTTGGAAGCCATCACATTTACATGACCACATTCCATCGAGGCATTTTGTCAAACACGTTGTGTGTGTTGAGGAATTTGGCATTTTCAGCCACTGTTGCAAACCGTGAGACCAAATTTCTTTGAAGCATTCTGTCGAACAGTTTTGCTGTTGGATATCATTACTGTTGGAAATCATATTTGGTATGAAAGTTTTAAAGATTGCTATGTCTAAACATTTTGTGCAGGGCTCGTAGTATTGTACTCCAAGATGGATGCTCATCCCTTTATTTCAAGCCTTTTCTCATTAACATAGACTGAGAACATGTCGGTGCAAAGTTGCATAGTTCAGCTTGATGCCTCCTAGACATGCATTTGATTAAAGATTTCTGAAACCGTTTCACTAATTCCACTTTCCCTTGCGAATCCTCTTTTTCTTCTTGTATTCTTTCAGCTCTTTTTTGAGAAACGGTTACACATAGTTAAGAATGTTTATATTCTCACCATTTATAACTTCAACAAAAAATTTCTCCCATCACAGTCCAAGCATTAACAACCATTAGTTTTATATATGTTCATTTTATGAACATTCACAACCTTTAAGTTGGTTATGATTTTGACTTTTTGGAGTATAAACGTTCTACATTTGACTCTTTTAAATGCTTCACATAAAATAGTTATTTTGGAGCTTTCAAAACTATTATGAGTGTTCATATTTTGAACATTAAAACCCTTTAAAGTTCAAAATTTTAGAGATTTGAGCATTTTGAACAACATGACATAGGTAGAGGAGTTTTTCATAGTTTTGTTTATTTGTCGTAGCAATATACTATTTCTTAACATTTTTTGTATTTTAGAACACTAATATTCCTTATATTTTTTAAGATACAAATAATTCCTATATTTCTATTACAATGTATTGTAACACAAGTATACACGACAACACTTGTTTTAAAGGTATGAATGCGAAAAGCATTTAAATAATCAAAATTATATCAAAAAATAACTTTAATTATTTATTTAAAAATTAAAAGTTTGAGCCATATAATTTGGTAAAATGGATAGAAAAAAAAGATCTAAATATAATTTTTTAAAGTACAATTATATATTTTTAAGTATATTTAGGATGAGAACAAGAATTACAATTATTATGAAATTAAGGATAAGATATATGGTTTAATGAGATTTTCAATAAGAAATAATTTATATTTATAATATTTAGTTTATATATATATATATAAGAAATTGTTGTTGCTAGTGCTAAAGATGCCCTTAGACAACATCAACAGATTAAGGTCAGAGGAGCCAAAATTAGGTCCCGAGCACATTGGCTCCAATTTGGTGATAGGGGGTCTAAGTTCTTCTTTAACCTTATTAAGCAAAAGCACTCTAATGAGACTATTGACATAATAATTGTTGATAATCAAGAGATTACTAATATTGAGAGCATAAAACAGGCTTTTGTCGGCTGTTACCAAAACCTCTTCACATCTGAGTATACGGAGGAAGCCAACTCCCTTAGGATCCGTTGCAGATCTCTTGTCCCTAATAATATTTTCAACATGGATGCGTCCTTGCTCAGTAAGGAGATCACTATAGAGGAAATTTAAAAAGCCATTAATACTCTTAAAGATGACAAAACTCTAGGGCCCGATGGGTTACCTGTTGAGTTCTACAATGCTAACAGAAAATACATTTGCAGAGATCTCCATGATATCTACATGCAAGCCTTAGCTACTGGTACCTTGGGCATCTCCATCAATAGTGGTATCATTAAGCTGATTCCTAAAGATGGGGATAAGGCCCTGCTTAAAAATTGGAGGCCTATCACTATGTTAAATGTTTCTTATAAGATTTTTGCCAAAATCTTGGCGATTAGACTTGAGAATATATTACCCAAATTTGTGTGTGCGACTCAAACTAGATTCATTAAAGGTAGATATATTCTTGAAAATTTAATTACCATATCAGAGGCCTTAAATTGGGCTAAAAATTCTCAACAAAACTCGACTATGTTTCTGCTTTACTTGGAAAAGGCTTACGACAGAGTGGAGTTGACTTTTATCTCCATGATGCTAGACGCCTTTGGATTTCCTACTTTCTTCTATGATGCGGTCAAAATGCTGCTTAATGATGCTTATGCCCAAGTTGATATCAATCGATCCCTATCGGAAGCCTTTCCCCTTGGCCGATCCATCAGACAAGGTTTTCCTTTGGCTCCTTCCCTCTTTGCTATTGTTGTGGATGCCTTGTTCTACATTCTTAGAGACAACACCCTTTCCCCCACTAATAAGGGTATTTCCCTCCCTAATGGTCCTGACCTTATTAACTGTCAATTTGCGAATGATACTGCCATTTTTCATGAAGCCACTAAAGATAACTTTGAAGCTCTGCAAAAGAAACTCAAGCTATTTTGCACTATTTCTGGGGCTCGTCTCTCTCATGCCAAATCAATATGTCTCGGATGGGATGAGCAACCGCCAGCCTAATTGAATAAACATGATTACCAGTGGGGTGGTCCTCACAATATTTTTAGATATCTGGGTATACCTTTCTCTGTTGAACCTTCTCTCAAAGATATGTGGCTTTGGGTTATAAAGAAAATTACTAAAAATTTGAATAAATGACACAACAGATCTCTATCCCTGGCTGGTAGAGTGCAAGTCTGCCAAAAATTATTTCCTCCTACAACATTTATTATTCTTCTGCCTGGATGTTCAACAGTTACCAAATTTTAGAAATCCAAAAGGCCATAAGGAAATATCTATGGTCGGGTGACAAAGGGAATAAAAAGTTCCATGTTGTTAAATGAGATTGGTGTCATACTGACAAACTCCTTGGGGGTCTAGGTTTGAAGGACCTTAAAACTATGGGGATTGCCCTGGCTGCCAAATGGATCCTTCACTCTTTGGCTAGGGATGATCCTTGGAAAGTTCCTGTTAGGAGAAATACTGAAAGAGACTTCCCCAAGAATGCTAAGTCCTGGAAAAATTTATCTTTTAGTGACTTGATCTTTGGGAAATTTCCGGTTGTGGTTCAAGGCTTGGCTATATTCAAATCCATTTGGAAAGCCTGGAGCAAGGTCAGGAATTATACTACTAATAAGTCTTTACATGATGATAATTAGCTCTTTGGTGAAAGGTCCATTTGGTGGAATTTGCATTCTTCTGGTAAGCCCCTTGCCCTCTCCATGTTCTACCAGGTATTGGTATAAGTTGGGCATCACTCAATTTGCTGATCTTTTTGAACATGACAGCATCATTGGTTGGGATGAGCGAAAGCTCAAATTTAACATCCCATTATCTTAAAAAATAACTTATAATCTAATCATTAAAGCCTGTAAGGACCTTCCCACTACTTGTCATGTTGATTCCAATAGAATATTGAATACTAAATGGACGGATGGAACCATTATGACCAAAATCAAATCCAAAATCATCTACGGTGTGATTGGTTATAATGACTCCATCATTGACCATGTTAATAATTTCTAGTACTCTAATCTTGATATCTGCTCCTGGGAGAAATACTTTGGGAAGTTATGGAAAAGCCCCATCGATCCTAAGATCAAATGTTTTAAATGGATTTTCATTCTTGACAAACTCCCCATTAGAAAGGATTTCTCTAGAACCCAATACTGTAACATTTGTAGACTTCCTGAATCTAGTAGACATATATTTTTTGATTGCATCTTTGCTGAAGAAATATGGCTCATGTTTGGTATTTATCTTCCTAGAGACATTAATGTTTTTGAAATCATTACTGGACATTTGATGGGGTTAAAAATGATAATAATTTGTTTTGGAATATTCTTTCTTCTAACATTCTATGGCAGATCTGCAAATGCAAGAACGAGGAAAGATTTCAAAACAATCATAGGATTCTTATTGAGTCTTTCTGAAGTCTCACTTATTTTTAAAAAAATTTGCAGGTGCACATTACCATGAGGGTGGAAAAGGAAAAGTTTAAAAGACTCCTAAAGAATGGATACGCCACATTCTTCGCCTTCGAGCTTAAGGATGGGGATGCGTGGAAGAGACATATGGACAACTTGCAGATATTTGAGAGAACTATAAAGCAGCTCAACTTGGAACTTAAAAGGAATATCAAGAGTACTTCTGATAACATGATCCTCTTGCTCGACCAGGTCCAAAAGAAGAAAAATATCGTTTGGATGGAGGGCACCATGGGATTGACTGCATGGGTGGATGTTTTTGATGATCTTCTTTACTAAATTTTTGTATCTTGTGAATGAAGTCTAGAAACATTAATTTTTTGATACTCTTGGTTTGAGGTTGTGCCTCTATTTTATTTTTGATTATGTAAAACAGGTTTTACAGGGTTCCTAAACCCAAAACTTATGCCTCTATTTTGTTAATTTGTTGTTGTAACCTCCATTTTGTTGTGATCACCTTATTATCAATACAAAAAAATAAGAAATATAAAATCATACTTCCCTTATTAATAAAAACATAATCAATAATTATTTTGTATATAGTAATTATTCAATATAACATTTTAAATATATTACATTTAATTTTAATTTTAAGTATCGTAAACATAATCCTAAATTTATAATTAATAAACTTTGTTAATAAAATTATATTGTATCTTATTATTGTTATTAAATTAATGTTATATTATTATTATTATTATTATTATTATTATAGTTTTAATTTATTTATACTTTAAATTCTAATTGCATGTTATTTTAAATTATTTATACAAGTGCCACCTAGTGGCCAAGTATTTGCCTAATAATTAATTGTAGATGTAATTAAGTAAAATAACATATAATTTTATTAGAAGGAAAAATTTAAAAATTAATAATTTAATTCGATTATTAGTGGAGAGGCTCTTTAGTTGGAGTGAGGGGACCTCCCATAGGTGAAGTTTCAGTTATGGGTGAAACTTTTTCAAGGAATCTCCTTGAATTGTGGACTTTGGTGTAATCTACCAGTCTAAATGTTATTACTTTTAATATAATATAATATTATAGCTTAAATGTCTAGTATTAAATAATATATATTAGTTATGAGATAATTTTGAACAACCAAAGATGGAATTTTTAATGTGCTTTTCCGGCTGCCTTTCCCTTCATGCGATCCATTTATTTTGGAACTTATAAAACAAAATTAGTTTCGTAACCGTTTTACACAATCTTGACACAAAACCAACCATTTTTCGCTTAAAACCAAAACAACCATTTCTTCATCGATTATAAAAGCATCTCTAGCAGCATTCGCACATTTCAACTTCTCTTTTATCATCAATCACAATTACATGGTAAGGAGCATTGTTATGCATTTTAACTTCTTATGCATTTGATTTTAATTCGTACAATATAGTTTTATCATACTTATATTTGTTTCCATGTTTGGACGTTTTGCAGTTCTTCTGATATCTTCCTTGTTCCCATTTCTTTAATTTATGGTATTTCTTTTTCCTCAATATGCCACTCTGAACTTTGATTTCAAAAAAGAATGCTCACTGAGAGGAGGCTGGGCGTGAGCTAGGGCTTCCGTGCCCTAGCTCTTTTTTCTGTTGGGCTGCTTTTGTGTGGGGTGGATTTGTGCCTGCTACCATTTGCTGCGGGTCTTTCTCAATCTTTTTTCTCTTGCATGTTTCTGCTATTGGGGCTGGGGTTTTTGTGTGTGGAGTGTTGGTGTGTATTGCCTACAAGGGTGTTCTCAGCTCTGTGTTCTGATGGCTGCATGTGGAGCGGCCTCTACTTTGACAATTGCTGGGGTTATGGCTTCTCACGGAGCTTCTTCTGGGATTAATTCACAACCGCAGGCTTCAACTTTTGTTGGGGAGAGCTCAAAGTTAAAAAAGGTTAATGGTTGTTTACCTCGCAGTCAAGATCGCCCTGTTCTAGTCATTCCTCCAGATGCAGTTCTGGAAGATGTCGAGTACTGGACTAAGCATGCTTTGATCTGCAAGTTTCTTGGGATCTGAATCTCTATGTCTTCTCTTGAAGCCTAGATCCGTCGCTCATGGCAAATAGATGGCGATATGGACATTATGTTAGCAAGGAATAGCTACTTCACGGTGGTATTCTCTTGCATGTCTGATCGGGATCGCGTCTTTGAGGGCGGCCCATATTTTTACAACCGAGTCGGGTTGTTTGTCAAACCTTGGAATACGGGGTTCAATTCTACGGAGGATCTCCCTTCAAAGGTTCCTGTGTGGGTTCGCCTGCCGCGCCTGCCTCTTGAGTTTTGGAGAGAGGACATCCTGCGCCAGATAGCTACTTTGTTGGGGACACCTGCTGCCATCGCACATCAATCCCTCTACAAAAAGGTTATCTCATTTGCCTACATTTGTGTTGAAATTGATTTGAATAACCCATTGTCAGATTCTCTGGAAAATTGTCTTGGCTCATCATCCTGGGTACAACAATTAGACTATGAGTCTTTACCTTTCCGTTGCTGATTATGCCATGAATATGGCCATCTCCAGTGTATGTGCCCCCAAGCTTCTAAGGCCCAGTGGAGGCCCTGGGGGATCTTCTTCCTCCTCAGACCTTAAGGTGGATACTAATGGCAAAGACAAAGCTCAAAAAGAACATGCAGGAAAAGGAAAGGCTCAGTCTGACTTTGCAGGAAAAGGGAAAGCCCAGATGAATTCTGCAAATAAGGGGAAAGCCCAAGTTAATGCTACAGTTCCTGAAAAGGATGGCTTCATTCCTGCTTGGAGCCAAGCTAAGGGGAGAGGGAAGAAGAGGCCCTTCCTAGATAGGCAAGTAGAGGCAGGTTTTAACCGCTTTGAGGTGCTAGATAATATGACTTTAGAGGAAGGTATTCCTCCAAGTATTATGTCTGATGCAACAATTGCTAATAAGGAGACTCCTATCCAAGATGCTTCTCTTATGCACCAGGTGAACGCTGTCCAGTAGTCATGTGATATGCCCATTGGACTAAATCTGGTGCCCTGGTGGTTTCCCCTGTTCCACAAGACAATGACATCCTCCTAGCAGATTTGGTTAAAGATGTGTTTGCATCTGGGAAAGGAAAAGGATCTTCTCTTACATTGGGTTTGATGCAAAGACCGTTTAAGAAAGTCTCTTTTGTTACTCCTTCAAAAAGTGGCCGCAAGAGGGATCAAGAGAAAATTCAGCTTACAGGGGATTTATTGGTAGAGTCGAGGGTTGTCAAACCCATGGATGCACATTTTCCTCACTCTACTCAATGATCATTCTCTCATGGAATGTTAGGGGGTTGAATAGCATCCCTAGACAAAAAGCTATTCATGATTTGGTGGCGGAGCATTCCCCAGACATCCTTTGTATTAAAGAGACTAAACTTTCAGTGGATTCCATGGTCAGTTGTTCTCCAAGTATTTGGTATTTTGGTCAATGTCAATGTATTGGCTCCCAGGGGAGCTATGGTGGCTTGGCTATTTTTTGGGACCCTAGAAAAATTACCCCTCTTTGGTGGATTTCTTGTCATTCTTCTCTTTCTATGGTTGTCTCTTGCCTGGAGACGAGGGAGTTGATTATGGTTACTAATGTGTATACTCCTGTTGATCTCCCTAGAAAGATAAGGCTCTGGGTGCATATTCGGCATGTTCAAGGTTGTCATCCTTTCTTGCCTTGGATTTTAGGTGGAGACTTCAATTCTGTTGTGTGCTTGGAGGAGAAACGAGGAGGTCTTGCTCATCTGGGGCCCTCTTCTGATCTGCTTTGGGAGAACATGGATCTCTTACATCTTTCTGATGTTCTTCCTTGTAATGGGCTCTTTACGTGGAATAATAGAAGGGTTGGGGATGATGCCATTTCAGAATGTCTGGATAGATTTTTGGTTTCCTGCTATTGGAATAGTGGTATTCTCTCACTCCTTTTTGAAATTCTAGATTGGAGGGGTTCTGATCACTGGCCTATCAAGCTCTTTGCTAGTTATGTCTCTATTCCCAAGAATCCCCCTTTTAAGTTTTAGTTAATGTGGCTTTGTGACTCTTCACTTCATGATTTTATGGTTCACTTCACTTCATGATTTCATGGAGAGATGGTGGCCCAACATATGGCACTGCTATGGTCTCTTTTTCTAAAAAACTTCAGTATGTCAAAAGAAAGCTGAAAAACTGGAACAGGACTTGCTTTGGTAATCTTCACACCATGAAGAAGAGGGCTCAAGATCATCTAGCAGTGATTACCAGGAAGATCCGTGACCTTGGCTTCTCAGAAGCCCTTCGCATAGAGGAGTCCCAGGCTTCTAGGGACTTAGCTGAGTGGGATCTCAGAGAAGAAATTTATTGGAAGCAGAAGGCTAGGATTGATTAGCTTCAGGAAGGGGACAAGAACACTGCTTTCTTTCATAAATCTTTTTAGGGCCGCCGAAATCAGAGTTACATTTCTTCTCTTTTCAATGCTAATGGCCTCCACTTCACTTCCTCACATGCTGTGTCCAGGGAAGCTATTCGGTTCTACTCTGCTCTTTTCTCTGATGACTCTCCTCCCGCTAATATTGAGGAGAATACTATCTTGTCTTGTATTCCCTCTCTTGTGACCACGAAGATGAATGATTCTCTTATGAGGTCGATATCCCTGTTGGAATTGGAGGATGTGGTCTTCAGCATGAGGAAGGGAAAGGCTCCTGGGCCTGATGGGTTCCCAGTTGATTTTTTTCAGGAATTTTGGGATATTATTAATCAGGACCTTTTAGCTGTGGTTCAAGAATCTTTTTCTAACAAATAGATGCTCAGAGCTTTGAATGCTACTTTCCTTGTTCTTATTCCAAAAAAAGAAGGGGCTAATCAACTCGACTTCTTCGAGCCTATTGCTCTTTGTAATGTGGTCTATAAAGTCATTACTAAGTTGATTGCTGAAAGACTTAAAGTTTGGCTCCCCCTGATTATCTCTGAAGAGCAAGGAGGTTTTGTTGCTAAGAAAAAAATCCTTGATGGAGTGGTTATTGCCTCTGAAGCCATCCACTCTATGTATGTCTCTAAAGAGCATTCTATGTTCATCAAGTTGGATATGGCTAAGGCCTATGACAGAGTTAAATGGGGTTTTTTTACAGAAAACTCTTCTTTCTTTTGGCTTCAGTTTGGAATGGGTGAGCTGGATTCTGAGTTGTGTTACTTCTCCTTCCTTCTTGATGCTTCTCAACGGTGCACCCTCTGAGTTATTAGGGGCCTCTCAGGGTCTTCGACAAGGGGATCCTCTTTCTCTGTACCTGTTTATTATTATGGCGGAGGGCCTTGGCAGATTTATTAAATATCAAGTTTCCCAAAATGTGATACAAGGCTGGCAATGGGGAAACGGTTTGCCCAATCT
>MU223858.1:3277991-3292525 GCA_018584345.1 Thuja plicata
GCTTCGTGAGATGGTGACAGGTGTTCCAGAGGTGAGCACAGAGCATGATGATGTGTGTAAGGGATGTGTGTTGGGGAAGTTTGTGAAAGCATCTTTTCCAAGGAGTGATTCCAGATCTGAGGGTGTTATTGATCTAGTACATTCAAATGTGTGTGGGCCAATGTCGAAGTCTCTCAGAGGATATGAGTACTATGTTACTTTTATTGATGATTTCTCTAGGAAGACCTGGATATACTTCTTGAAGACCAAGGATGAGGTTTTCAGTCACTTCCAAGATTTTAAGGCTCTTGTGAAGAATTTGACAGGAAAGAAGATAAAGGTTCTTCGATCAGACAATGGAGGCGAGTAAAAAGGAAATGACTTCCAGGATTTCTATACCAGAGAAGGAATCAAGAGAGAGTGGACTGTTCCTTACAATCCACAACAGAATGGAGTTACTGAGAGGAAGAACCGGTCCATATCAGAGGCAGCAAGGGCTATGCTACATGACCAGGATATGCCCCGCTACTTATGGGCAGAGGCGTGTAGTACAATAGTGTATATACAGAATAGGGTTCCACATAAAGTACTAGGAAAGATGACACCAGAGGAAGCTTTCACAGGAAAGAAGCCAGATGTTGGTCACTTCAGGATATTTGGAAGTTTGGCATATTGTCATATTCTAGGTGACACCTGTACCAAGTTAGATTAGACTGCAGAGAGGGGGTACTTTGTTGGGTACAGTGAAACCTCAAAGGCATATCGAATATTCATTCCAGGGACCAGACAGATCATTGTTTGGCGTGATGTCAAGTTTATGGAGGACAAGGCATTTAGAAGGTCCAGAGATTTTCCAGCAGAAGATCAGAGTAAGCAGTCAACAAAAGCTCCAAGGGTAGCTCAATCGAGTCAAGGGCAGCAAAGCTCAAGTACAGTTACTAGTACAAATGTAGACTCAGGTGGTGATTGTTTGCAGAGTATGGAGCAACTGGTGCAACAGGAAATGCATCAAGAAGATATGGAGGTTGATATTTCATCCTCTATAGTTGGCAGCTGGAAGCGCGAGGTTCAACAGAGGGATATTCAGGAGTTTGTGGGAACTCCTAGGAGGAGTACAAGATCAAGGAAACAAACAACCAAGTTTAATGACTATGTGGCTTTAGTTAGTCAGTTGGTAGATAGTGAGCCTTCCATTTATCAGGAAACTACACAGCATCAGGTTTGGCGAGATGCGATGGTTGAGGAATATACCTCAATAATGCATAATAATGTGTGGGAGGTAGTGCCTAGACCAACAGATAGGGCAGTGGTTGGATCACGCTAGATCTACAAGATCAAGCACGGTGCAGATGGTAGCATCGAGAAATACAAGGCAAGGTTCATGGCAAAAGGGTTCTCTCAGAAAGAGGGAATAGATTATGAGGAGAGATTTTCTCTTGTGGCTAGTTATACTTCTATACGAGCTGTGATCTCAATTGTAGCACAGATGAGATGGCAGATCTATCAAATGGATGTCAAGACAACATTTCTTAATGGTGAGTTGAGAGTAGGGGTATACATAGAGCAACTAGAAGGCTTTGTAGTACACAACAAAGAGACCCACGTGTGCAGATTGAAGAAAGCTTTGTACGGACTCAAGCAGGCTCCTAGAGCGTGGTATGAGTGCATTGATACATACTTGCAGGAAATGGGCTTTGTGAAGAGTGAGGCTGATGCGAACCTCTACTACTTGGTGGTTGGGGTTGAGGTTCTCATTCTTGTTCTATATGTGGATGACTTGTTTCTTATAGGTTCACTAGGGCTCATAGAGGAGTGCAAGAAGGATCTTGCAGCAGAGTTTGAGATGAAGGACTTAGGACTTGTGCACTACTTTCTAGGCATGGAGGTTTGGCAGGTAGATGGAGAGATTTTCCTTGGGCAAGGGAAATATTGCATTGAAATCTTGAAGAGATTCGGGATGGAGGATTGCAAAGCCATGTCTACACCCATGATCATGAATTGGAGGAAAGTAGATACATCCAGGGAGATGGATGTAGATCCCACCTTATATAGGCAGTTGATTGGTTCGCTGATGTATTTGGTCAACACCAGGCCAAACATAGCATTTGCAGTTAACTCTCTTAGTCAGTTCATGGTGGAGCCAAAGAGAGTGCATTGGACAGCGGCTAAGCATGTGTTACATTATTTGCGTGGTACAGTTGAGTATGAGATTAGATATGTTCGAGGTGAAGGTATCAAGTTGATAGGCTATACTGATGCAGATTGGGCAGGCAGTACAATGGACAAGAGAAGCACTTTAGGGTGTTGTTTCAATTTGGGATCGGGAGTTGTCTCTTGGTTTAGCAGGAAACAGAAGTCCATGGCTTTGAGTTCTGTAGAAGCAGAATACATAGCAGCTAGCATGGCGACGTGTGAAGCTATATGGCTTCGGAAGTTGCTAATGGCCTTGTTTGGTCAGAGAGTTGAGACTACTATGATACATTGTGACAATCAGAGTTGCATCAAGTTGTCCGAGAATCCAGTGTTTCATGATAGGTCTAAACATATAGACATCAGGTATCACTCCATCAGAGATTGTGTACAATGGGGGATTGTTCAGCTACAGTACATACCTACAGAGGAGCAAGTAGCAGACATTCTAACAAAGGCATTGGGGAAGGCAAAATTCATCTTCTTCAGAGATAAATTGGGTGTCCTACAGAACAACTTCCTCGCTAAGAGGGAGTGTTAGTTTGTTAGCTTGGACAGCTGTCCCACCACTTGCTAACAATAATTAATTAATTATTAATTATTTGTTTGTTTGATTCCCCTAGGTGACAACTTGCAACAACTTGCAATTAATTTTTTGTTTGGTTGTTGGGTTGTAATTTATCTCAGTCGTTGATTGAGAATTAATCTCGGCTGTTGGTTTACCAATGAGGGTAATATAAAAGGGGGTCTAGGGGCATTTGGAGAGACATCAATCACATCACACCAACACAAGTTGGAGAACATTTGCAGTGTTAGCAAATGAGTTTGCAGTGATAGCAAACAATCTTGCAATATTAGCAATGGCGCAGTGATAGCATTGGGGATAGCAGTGGAGGAATATCAGCAGGAGGAGTTAGGAGATTGTCTAAGTTCTGCTAGTGAGAGGCAAGGAATTTTGTATCTCTTAATTTGTTGAAGATTAATATATATTTCTCATCTACAGTACTGGTTTTCCCTTCGGGGTTTTTCCAGGGACAATTGTCCAAAAATATTATGTTCTTTGTGTTGCATATTTCTTTTCATATTTTTATTGGTGAAGTTGCAGTTGTGTTATTTTTTGATATTCAGCTGTAAATTTATTTTCAGCAGTTAAATAATCTTTATGGGATAGGAGATTAATAATCAGTGACTGCAATAGGAATTTTCACACATTTGTTGTTTAATGTAACCTGTCATCATTCATCAACGGAGAAAAAGATTACCAAGCTTCAGCATTATTCATTAAATGAATAAAAGTAGATAAACAGATCCCAACAAAATTCTGAGTATCATTCAAGAGCTTCAGCATGTTCAAAAGTAAGGCTTCTGCATGTTCACAAATAAGGCATTCAGTAGAGATTAGAACTTGACAAAAGAAATGCACAACAAATTGTAGTGCCAAGTCGGGAGGCTTCCTACAGTCGCATACAAAAGTGAGCCATTTGTGCACATAAAAATGTGTACATAAAAACACCTACTTGAATTTTGCTCAAATCTTATAATGGTAGCCTTAAATTTTTTATTTTCATTTCTATTATAGTTTTAAGTTGTAAATTATTTTTAACTAATTTAACATTATTTTTTAATAATTAACTAAAAGACTACAAATTTAACATTATTTTTTAATAATTAACTAAAACACTCTACAACTTGAATTTTTGAATTAGTTTTAATCCACATATTATATTCCTGTGAGATAACGATTTCTTGGCAATGATGAGAAGCCATTAGAGGGCAAGATTATTGGCACTCTAATTATTTGTATGTTTTTGCACTTTAGAAAGTTAAATTGCATTGAGTCTTGTGCCAATTAATTTTTGGGAGAGAGTTTTGAAGCTTTTCCCCCTATTTTCATTAGCTATAAATCAGTTTTCTATGTGAGATGGTGTTTTATGTGAGGGTGTGTTTGTTTATGGTAGTTCCAACTCATTTGTTGCCAAAGCATTTGGCAAAATTCCACCTTCCATCATGCTTCAATGGACATCCATACATGCCCAGAGCCTATTTTGAAGGTTTGCATGTTATTGCAGGTAGTGCGTGTATTCTTGATAAATTAATATTCATATAAAATCTTTGCTATCACCTCTTTCTCTGCTAAATTTTCTTATTATAAAATATTTTCTGTAAAGATTTACTCCGAGTCATTTAATTAAGAAAACAAAAAATTACAAGTCAATAATAGAAAAATTAAGAATCCATTGAAGATTTGTGGTGGGTGGTTGCAGTTTTTTTAACAAACGACTTAGACGTACAACCTTTGTTATCTTTCATAGTAATTTATTTGTAATTTTTTTTTAAAAAAATTTATTGTATTTTTATTTTGGAAAAAAATATATCAATTTTAATTTGGTGTTTTGATAAATAAATGATAAATTTTACTAAAATATAATAAATTTTAAGGAAAGAAAATATGAATCTTGTTTTTATAATTCTTCTTTCATTGGTTTACGGCTGATTATTTAACCTTAGTAAAAAAATGTTTCACCACAAAAAATAATTTACATTAATATTTTTCATAAAATTATCACAATTTTATTTTGTTTGTTCCTTCATTAGCTAAAGATAATCTTCTTCAAAAATAGCTTCACAAGTTACATTGATCTCAAATTGAAATAGTTACTTTATCTTTTATTAAAAAAATAATCATTAATTAAACCAGATTTTGGATTTTACATTAAAGTTCAATTTATGTAATTTATATTAAATTATTAAAAATACATAAATTGAAATAAAATTTGTGAAAATTTAATTGTCAAATAATTTATTAAATTAAAAGCTTCCATAATAAATAAATTTTATTTGTTTTTATTAGCATATAGAGATTCCATTTAAAGCAAACTTATAATATATCAAAGCAAATATATCTGTATGTATTTGGTACATTTTAAAAGTGAAGAATTGATATTATAGGTAATCATATAGAATATTGTAGCTATACTTAATTTTAATTATAAATCAATATTATTTCTATAAATACATTTTTTTTTAGTTTAGTAATTTAATTTCTATAATAAATTTCACTTAATAATAAACCTAATTGATTGGTAGTATAGTAGAAAAAAAAATGCTATCTAATTTAATTTGACATTCATAGATTTATTATGATATTTAAAAAAATTTATATATTTAATTCAATTTTAAATTCATGTTTAATATGATTTTATATAAATTAGAAATAATATAGTATTACATTATTTTAATAATCTTTACCTTTTCTAATTTTCCTTTTTGTAATATTAATCATTTGAGTTATCAAAGTTAAAATAGGTATTATTACTTTTATGTTTGTAAACTTTTATCTTACATTTTCAATTTTTTCCAAAAAAATTGTATTGTTTTAATTATAATTTTTTTAATTATAATCTTATACTTTAATTCTTGAATGTATAATTTTAGACTTTAATTGTAGAATTAATTTATAATCATATACTTAATGTATTTAAATTTTTGTATCATTGTTAATGTCTTCATTTGTTCCCAAAGTAAACTTTAAATATCGATTTCTTAAGATATAGTGATTGTATTAATTGTAGTTTCTCAATACCATTACTATTCATTGTTTATGTAGAAGACAATTATTCAATTGTGTATTGTTATTGATGTTACACAAATGTTTACACAAATATAGTGATTTGGTATATTAATCAAGCTCTGTCAGTTAATAAAGGAATTTCAGTAATAACCGAGTTTACTCGGGCAATACAGTAAGTTTGATTTCAGCCGAGTATCGGTCAAGCATCAAAGGATTACAGTGTCAACCGAGTTATGCATTTAGTGTCAGCCGACTAACAATAATTTACACTTTATGTTTAATTGGTTAATTGCAGCCGACTGACTTAAGTTTTATTATTTATTTGGAAGGGTACTCAAGCCAACTTGACAAGGCCTATCATATATATAAAAGGTCAAGTTTGGATTGAATGTGTAGTAGGAGTAGATTTATTTGATATGAAGAATGAAGGTGAAGTAAGAGTGAATTCTGATTAAGGACATAATATCCAGACCAAGCTGCAACAAAGACAGTTGCTTCTTCAAACTAGTCGAACTCATTGTTACTCTCTAAAAATTGTATCATTGATCCAAATCTCTTGACAGAGTAGACTTAACAATCTTTTCATAAATCCTCTCACAAGGTGGCATTTCTACATTGAAGTGTCTGAAGACCTCTAACAAGACCACTCCTAACATGGTGATTAAATCCTCTAACAAGATCACATCTTATAGTGTGTTTTGTAACCTTTAACAGGGTTGGCTCCTAACAGGGCTCACTTTAGAAGAGTGAAAAATAGTAACTAGTTGCAATTGGTGATTTTCCCAAATTGGGTTTCCATAGTAAATCTTGGTGTCATCTGTGTACATGTTATTTTCTTTATGCTTATGTTTCTGCACTTAATCACTCAAGGATAATCATATTTAATATTTTAAGATTGCTTTGTTAACCGAGTAACAACATAATATCTTTGTTAACCAAGTAACATTGATGAGTTTGTTTAAGACATCTAAGGGACTTGGATTTGTTTTTATGGTAATTTATTCACCCCTCCCCTCTCAGTTACTCAACTCATTTCCAACAATTGGTATCAAAGCTTTTTTTACTTTCAGGGAAGGTTTCAAGGCCTTAGCTAAAGATCAAATATGTCTTACAGAAGGGAGATCCCCAAGCTTAACAAAGACAACTTTGCTGCATGGAAAGAGTTGATGAGGCTACATCTATCTACTATTGGAGACACTGGTTTGCAATTATTGGACCACAAGTATGTGGAACCACCTAGACCTATGTCTGTGGATTAGATGGTGCACATGAAGAATCATAACATAATGATGATTGATATAGCTTCCTCACTCAGCTATTAAGAATTTGATGAAGTCAAGGACTGCCCTACTACCTATGATATGTGGAATAAACTGCATGATATCCATGGAGGAGATGACAATGTAAAGAGAGAAAAAGAAGAGAGTCTCAGAGGTCATTTTGAACAAATGAAAATGAAAGAAGGAGAAGACATTACAAAATACAGTGATAGGATCAAGAAAAGTGTCAGTGCCATCAAAGTTGCTGGTGGAACAATTGAAATTTTTTTTTGTGGCTAGTAAGGTATTGAGAACTTTACTTCCTATCTATGAAATTAGAGTTTTAGCTATTCAAGAGATGAGGTGCAGTAATGATGTAACTCTAGATGCATTGGTTGGAAGGCTAAGAACTTTTGAGTTGGACAATTTTGACAATTATTTTCCTAATCCTAGTAATTTTCAGTCTGCATTTAAAGCCAATCTAAGCCTTGGTAAGATGGATAGAAACTCAAGAGGAAAATAGATTGACAATGACAGTGATGATGATTCTAATGATGAAGATCTAGAAATCATTGAAGCACTACTTGCAAAGAGAGATGTCAAAGGAAAAGGAAAGTACAAAGGAAGAATACCATTGATTTTCTTTTCATGTGATGAGGTTGGTCACATTGTTGCTAAGTGTCCAAACAAAGAAGACAAAGATGACAGAAACTTCAACAAGTAAAAAGGCAAGAAAGATTTCAAAAATTACAAAAGCTACAAGGGAAAAGGTAAGAAATCTTGTTATATTGCAAAAGATTCTGATAGTGATGAAGATGAAGATGAAATGGTTTACAGTGCTATTAAGGATGAGTCAGATAATGAAGAAAATGAAAATATTGCACTTTTCTCACATGTTAATGACACTTGGATAATTGATAGCGGTTGTTCTCACCACATGACTGGTGATAAAACAAAATTTGAACATCATGATCACTATGATAGTGGGAGTGTTAGATTTGGGAATAATGAACCTTGCTATGTGAAAGGTAACTTGGTTGTATTGCTCTAACTAAAGGAATCAAATGTGATAATGCTTATTGGGTTGAAGGACTAAGGCGTAATCTACTAAGTGTGGCACAATTGAATAAAATTGGTTTCAAGGTAGAATTCATGAATGGTAATGCCAAGCTCCTCAATGGTAAAGGAAACCTAGATGGAACTAGCAATCAAACAAAAGGTAATCTATTCTATCTTGATCTCAATGAAAATTCATGTTTTATTGCACAAGTAGAAGAAAGTTGGTTATGGCATAAAAGATTGTGTCTTGTGAATTTTGATAACCTGATCAACATAAGCAAGAAAAAAAGAGTAAGAGGTATTCCTATTTTGAAGAAACCTGAATTGGCAATATGCAAACAATGCCAATTGGGAAGATGGGAAAAACTAGTTTCAAAAGAAATAATTACAATACTGAAGAATTATTGGAGTTGGTGCATACTGATCTATGTGGACCAAATGGAACAACAAGTTACAATGGAGAGCAGTATTTCATTTTATTTGTTCATTATCATTCCAGAATGATGACTATTATGTTTCTCAAAGAAAAATCAAAATCTTTTCAGAAGTTCAAGTTGTACCTTGCCAGAGTTGAGAAGGAAATAGGAAAGAAACTAAAGTGCCTAAGATCTAATAGAGGAGCTGAATTCATTTCTAATGAGTTCAATGAATTCTATAATGAAAATGGAATCAAGAGACAAGTAACTGCCCCTGGTACACCGCAATAAAATGGAATAGCAGAAAGAAGAAACAAATCTATTATGGATTGTGCAAGAACCTTGATGATTGAAAAGAATGTTGCAACCAAATACTAGAAGGAAGGTATCAGCACTGTAGTTCACACCTTGAACAAAGTTCAATTGAAGAAAGGTACTGTTCAGACACCTTTTAAATTATGGTATGGCTATAAACCCAATGTTCATTATTTCAAAGTATTTGGAAGTAAATGTTACATCTTGAAGGAAGCAAGAAATGGAAAATTTGATGTAAAAGGTGATGAAGGTATATTCCTAGGCTACTCCTATAAAAGAAAAGATTATAAATGTTTGAATATTGCTACTCATAAAGTCGTAGAAAGTGTACATGTAAAGATTGATGATTTTGCAGAGAGAAGTGAAGAACAAAGCAGTAAAGAGCTTGAGGACTACAAGAACTTTGTGTATTATGAACTTGATACTATGCCTAAGACACAAGCAATGGTGATTGGACAACAACCATGTCAACCAACAAATTCATCAGCACAGAATTTGTTACAACCTATGCAACCCAAGCTTCTAACAGAGGTAACCGAGTCATAGAAAGAGGAAACCAAGTCTCAAATAGAGGGAACCGAGTCTCAGACATAGGCAATCAAGTCTCAGTCATAAGAGAAGAACAAAATGTTTGAGCATGGTGAACCAATTAATGCAAGTCAAGAATCAAAAAGGAAGGAACTTGTACTTGCCAAATATGTCAGAAGGCATCATACGCTTGAGTAAATAATTGGAGATCAGATAGAAAGAATAATGACAAGGAAAAAACTTGAAGGTGCATGTTTTCTTAGTGAAATTGAACCTATATCCATTAAAGATGCTCTAAATGATGAAAATTGGATAGAAGCCATGAATGAAGAGATTGAGAAGATAGAAAAGAACAAGACTTGGACTCTTGTGCCTAGACCAAAATACAAGAATGTGATTGGTACTAAGTGGGTTTTTAGAAACAAGTTGAATGAAAAAGGTGATGTTTCTAGAAACAAGGCAAGATTAGTGTGTAAAGGATATGCTCAAGAAGAGGGTATTGGTTATTGAGAAACTTTTGCTCCTATTGCAAGGCTTGAAGGATTCAGAACTCCTTTGGCATACAAAACAGATAAAGGATTCAAGGTATACCAAATGGATGTAAAATCTGAATTCTTGAATGGAATTTTGGAAGAAGAAGACTATATTGGGAAACTTGAAGGTTTTGTTGATCCTAACAAAAGAAATATGGTTTGTAAATTGCACAAAGCTTTGTATGGACTGAAGCAAGCTCTTAGAGCTTGGTATGAAAGACTGCATGGTTACATGGTAAGTATTGGATTTCAGAGAACTAATGACAATAGTTTCTTGTACATCAAAGAAGGACCTCAGAACAAGATACTATTAGCAGAGATATTTGTTGATGATATACTATTCACCGGACATAAGTTGTCTAAGGATGATGACTCAAAGGAGGTAAATCAGACTACCTACAAATCCATAATTGGTAAAATTTAATATGTTGTTCACACTAGGCTTAATATTGCATTAATAGTTGGTATTATTGCAAGGTTTTCAGCTAATCCTAGAGAGAATCATTTGATGGCTATCAAAAGGATTCTGAGATATCTTAAGGGAACTGAAGACTATGGATTATGGTATAAGAAAGGAGAAAACTTTGATTTGAAGACTTTTACTGATGTTGATTGGGTAGGAAGTGTTGATGACAGAAAGAGCACCAGTGGTGGAGAATTCTTTCTTGGAAAGAGGTTAGTCTCTTGGACCAACAAGAAACAAAATGGCATCTCTCAGTCTACAGCAGAGGTAGAGTATGTTTCTATAGCAGGGAATTGTTCAAATATCATATGGTTCAAACAATTGTTGTTAGGTATGAAGGAAGAAATCAAAGAACTTGTTATCATCTACTGTGACAACACTAGTGCTATTAATATTTCAAAGAAACCTATGATGCATACTAAGACTAAGCATATTGCAACAAAGTATCATTTCTTAAGAGAGTTAGTTCAGGACAAGGAAGTAAGGTTGGAATATGTGAATACTAAAGTAAAAATTGTAGACATATTCACAAAACCTTTACCTAAGGATGTATTCTTGTATCTTAGAGGAAAGCTAGGTGTGATTCCCCTAATTGAGGCTCACTAAAGCACAGTTTAGTGATGCATTAACTGAGCTAGAGTGCAGATCTAACAAGTTGATGCAGATTATTAGAGCTTATTGCATATGAATCAGTACAATAGGTACATTACAACTTATTTGGATAGAGTCTTTGTCATTGGATGTCAAAGAGGGAGAGATTATTGATGTCATGCCAAAGAAATTATTGAGGAAGAGATTATTTATGACAGAGGGAGAAATTTTATCAGAAATAGTGATTGTAAAGACAAAGGGAGTTTTCTGGATAATAATATTACTCTTGTTCTTGTTGTTCTAGAATTATTTGTATAATGACATGTTGTGTTTCCATAAATGCCAAAGAGGGAGATTGTTGAAGACAATTATTCAATTGTGTATTGTCATTGATTTTACACAAATGTTTACACAAATATAGTGATTTGTTGTATTAACTGAGCTCTATCATTTAATGAAGGAACTTCAATACTAATCGAGTTCACTCGAGAAATACAGTAAGTTTGATTTCAGACGAGTATCGATTGGGTATCGAATGATTACAGTGTCAACCGAGTTATGCATTTAGTGTTAGCCGACCAACAACAATTTACACTTTATGTTTAATTGGTTAATTGCAGTCGACAAACTTAAGTTTTATTGTTTATTTTGAAGGATATTCAAGCTGACTTGACAAGGCCTATCATATATATACAAGGTCAAGTTTGTATTAAATGTGTAGTAGGAGTAGAGTTCTTTTATATGAAGAATGAAGGCAAAGTAAGAGGGAATTTTGATTAAGGAGAGAATATCCAGACCGAGCTGCAAAAGAATATTTGATCAGTTTGGATCTAGTTAAAGCAATAACAAAGATTTGAATCAGAAAATATAGTTTCTTCTTTAAACAGGTCAAACTCATTGTTATTCTCTAACAATTGTAGCAGTGATCCAAATCTCTTGACAGAGTAGACTTAACATTCTTTTCACAAATCCTCTCACAAGGTGGCATTTCTACATTGAAGTGTCTGAATACCTCTAACAAGGCCACTCCTAACAGGGTGATTAAATCCTCTAACAAGGTCACACCTTACAGTGTGTTTTGTAACCTTTAATAGGGTTGGCTCCTAACAGGGCTCACTTCAGAAGAGTGAAAAATAGTAACTAGTTGCAATTGGTGGTTTTCCTAAACTGGGTCTCCATGATAAATCTTGGTGTCATCTGTGTACATGTTATTTACTTTATGCTTTATGTTTTTGCACTTAATCACTGAAAGATAATTATATTTAATATCTTAAGATTGCAAACTCTTAATCGAGTAACAACAAAATATCTTTGTTAACCGAGTAACAGTGATAAGTTTGTTTAATCTATCTAAGGGACTTGGATTTGTTTTTTTGGTAACTGATTCACCCCTCCTCCCTCAGTTAGTCAACTCATTTCCAACAGTTTAGGATTAAACATTTTTTCCTTTTATTCAGGAAAAATAAATACCATTCATCATGAAGTATAAATATACTAGAGCACTTCCTCAATTAAAATTTTCTACACTATCTCCAACCCTAATTGACTTGGTTTACTATTGAATGCAAATAGTAACACTATTTATATTTTAATCCTAACCCTAGGATTAAGCCTAAACAACCGAACTATAATCTTAAACCAAACAAAACACTAATGCTAACAAAATTCATAGTTAATGTTAAACCCTAACCATAACCTAAAGCTAAGTTTACATTGATCCTTGAATTGTAAACCATAAATCTAAAAAATAATTGAACTCTAATTGTAAACCTTAACATTAATTGCACTCTAGTACAAACTCAAATATATCCATAATCTAATTAAATATGAACTCTTAATCTAAACCTAATAGAATCATAATTGAATGGCAATAGTAACCCTAATTCTATTTTAACCCTAACCCTAGTGTAAGCGAGAGATAATTGTAATATTAAACCAAACTAAACCCTAATCTTAAATTTTAGTTTCTAATTTTGTTAAAGAAGTTTGATTTTTATTTTGAAGTTTGAGTGTGATTCTAAAATTTAAACTAAATTGTTAAAGTTTAAACTTAAGTATTCAAGTATAATTAGGAGATCCTTTTGAAACTCTAACCTGAACTATAATTCCTAACTCTAACCATAATTGAATTGTAACTTAATTGCAATAATAATCCTAAATATTATCAGACTTGTGATAATATCAAAGGTTATGAAGGTTGACCTGATTTCAAATTTGACCAATATTTTAAGTACAAACAAAGTTTGAAATTTTTTCTAAGTTTGATGTTCTTTCAATTGGTCCTAATTTCAAAATTTTAACCTAAGTTTGTATTTTGACCTAATTTTAAAATTTGACCTACGTTTGAAGTTTTACCTTGCTTGAAATTTTCCCTAAGTTTAAAATTGTGCTTTGTCCTTAAATCATAAATAGAATTGAACTCCAAACCTAGCAGCAAAGTAAATTGAACCCTAAAAAAATAATACTTTAATTGTTAAATTTTACCAATTACATTAAATAATGTATTTTTCTTTTTTAATACATTTTACTAAATCTTAATCCTATACATTAAGTATGAAAAAACATTAATGTATAATCCTGTAGTGTACATTATGTATAATGTTATACTTTAATTATAGGATTAATGTATAAGCATGTATACTTTAATACATAATTCTATATGAAAAATACATTAATGTATAATCCTATAGTATAATTGTTAACATTTACCAATTGCTTTAAAAAATATATTTAGATTCTTTAATACACCTATCTAAATCTTATTTATATACATTAAGTATAGGATTAATGTATAATTCTATACATTAATGTTAATTTTTACCAATTACATTAAAAATGTATTTTGATTCTTTAATAAACTTTTATAAATCTTAATCCTATATATTAAGTATGATAAATATATTAATGTATAATCCTATAGTATACCGTACATATAATCCTGTACTTTAATTGTTAATGTGTACCAATTATATTAAATATTAATCTTATTTAATTTTTTTATAATATCTACCTTTTCCAATATTGATTTTTACTAATATATAGATTTATTCTCTTAGTCATCTCTACGGTGCCAAGTAATTAGGCATCTCTCTCGATCAATAGTCACTTCTACCTTGAGTTATCAAAGTTATTAAAGGTATTTTTCCTTTTCTGTTTTCATTTTTATGTTTCATATTAAAGACATTTATATATTGTATGGTTGTGGTTTTTTAAAAATGATGATTTTTTTGGTACAGATTGATACACTCACTTATCACATCAAAGGTTATCAAATCCATAGCAGGTATTTATAATTTTATCTTCATGTGATAATAAAAAATATATTAATATATTATAGATTTTTCTTTGTCAAAACCACAACATTAATTTTTTTTTCTCTAAAGTCTTAAATGAAATTACTTGTAGTTAAATTATAGTTGCTCCAGTTATATATTGTGTATTGATATTGATTTGATTAAAATACATATTTAAATTTTTGTATCATTGTTAATGTCTTCATTTTTTCCCAAAGTAAACTTTAAATATCGCTTTCTTTCACTCTATTTTTACAAGACATAGTAATTGTGTTAATTGCAGTTTCTCAATACCATTACTATTGGTTGTTTAGGATTCAACATATATATATATATA
>MU223858.1:3292575-3312389 GCA_018584345.1 Thuja plicata
TATATATATATATATATTCAGGAAAAATAAATTACCATTTATCATGAAGTATAAATATACTAAAGCACTTCCTCAATCAAAATTTTCTACAACTTATAGGGAGATAGGGGACACCAACATAGGTTATGTCGATTTAGAGGGATTTGGTGAGAGAATGAAAAATGGGGTGATTTCAATTTTTTCGTAGTCCATGGTCACTTAAAGTTTAGTTAAAGCAACGACATTTCAAATTTATGTTCAATCGGTGGACTTGGTCTTGCAGTGTGCACAATTTTATGATGAAGAAGAAAGAAAGATAATTAGTCCACTAGGAGAAACTATATTGGATATTAGCCCAATTATGTTACAAAAAAAATTCTCCATTTCACTTCATTCAAAATATGAAACAATTGAATTGAAGATAGCTAATGAGTACTACAAAAAAATCAAAAATCTCTTCTCTTTGTTAATGAAAAATTAATGCTTCAAAACAACATCAATGTTAAGAAAATGACTAGAGGACAACATAGAGTAGAGTTTGAAGAGGATGCTAAAGACTATATCACACTATTGAATAGGGTTTACAAAAAATGAGTTGCAAAGCTCTTTGAGCCATGGATGTGTTATTTCATCATGAAATCTTTAAAGATAGAACTAATTGATTGGGCTATGATCTTTAGTAATAACTTAGATGAGCAATTGATCAATGTCTTGCTGACCAAAAAATTTTACATGACATCCTATTTAGTGTACATGTTTTTTTCATGGGGGAAATATACAGGATTGAAACGGGTTGGTCAGTTCAGTGGGGGAGTAAGGAGGATATATGAATGTTATTCTAAATTGGAGCTCATTGAAAGACAGCGACATTATTATAGAGTCAATGATGTGTTCCTCTTCTCTATAATAAAGAGACTTGAAAATGATAAAGGAAAAAGGATATCTACTGAAGCATGTAATGAAATTATCAATTTTGGGAACTGGTATATCCAATTCTAGACTTTTACATAGTTAAGAATTGCAGTTTTCCATGGGATCCCATTGAAGTTACCAAGGTACCCTTTTGATCGAATCATACTGTTGGAATTGTGTAGACAAATTGGAGATGTGATAAAAGAATTATGGGGAAAAGGTTACCAATTTATTCAAATTTCTAATTAAGATAGGGGATCACTCATGTGCAAATAGAGATGTAGCTGAAATAACTAAAATTGGAGCATCTTCAATCTACACCAGCACCCGATCCAATACAGTTATATATTATGGTGTATGGTGATTTGATGATGTCCATAGTTGGGGTTTTTGGATATGATCGAGTTGGGGATACATCCACCCTCGATTCTAGTGTTCTAGGTACAGGTTCACTTCCATTGAAGATATGTGCAGTTGAGTTAGGCACTTGTGTAGAGGGTTGTAGTGTGTCTGACATTGGGGTGGATGTTTCGGTTGGGATGGATACTCCAGTTGGTACCATTATGTCAGGTGATATAGTACAGGACATTGTGGGTAGTGTAGTGGTCCCGTTAGTGATCAGTGTTTCATTTCATTACACTACTTTGATTTCTCATGAGGGAGACATGGTATCACTTGAGTTTGTTGTTAGTGAACACATAAATGGTGATGATAGGTAGTTGGCTATGTCATAGTTACACGATGACTAGTTATGGATCTGAGGGGAGCAGATGGATGCTACCGCCTATAAATTTTACTACACATAGTCATTCCTAGATCACCTTCTTGAGAGTTTAGAATTTTGTGAGGGATCTTACTCAGCTTCTAAGGGTGTTCTCATCTGTGGTACTGGCATGATTCGATGTTTGGTGAGAGAGATTGTAGGTACCTTGACTACGATGCTCCCTCATAGAGATTTCAAGTTTGGGTTTGTTGAGAAGGTCGCCCAAGACCCTACCCAACTAGTTGCAAAAATTTTGAGATTGGAGCCATCTTTGGGTACGCAACTAGTGGATGATGAGTCTCTGATAGAGATCAAAGCATTTTATCATCATTACACAGTTAGGAGTGCTCATTATATTTCCTTTGACCCACATGTTGATGAGTTGATGGTACATAGATGTGGGTTGGTTCCTAGTCCTTATCATCTGTTATGGGATGGTTCTCACCATCAGCATTTGATGGGAGTTTTGGCTGCAAGTCAGTAGCAGGTGACATACAGATTTATGGTGACTACAAAGATTATACAATGGGTGGATATCCTGGTCTTGGTACAGCTTTGTTTTGGTGTATTCATCACTGTTGTGCAGATGGTCTACACACTCAATACAATTCAGTTGGGTGTGTAGGGGGAATTTAGTGTGTATGTGATCTGAGTCACCCATACACCTTGGTTTTTGATGGCCCTAAGATTCATTTCTCTTGGGATCCGAGTAGAGAAAGATTTGGTACGGGAGTGTGGGTGAGTGGTTGTTATGGATATTTTACAGATTCATCCTGTTTGTTTTTCAAAGGATGCTATAGGATCCTTCACTTTGCGCTAGGGGCATGGCTTACAACTTTCTATGGGATCCAAGTGAATTGTGATGTTTCTTGTTCTGGAGATTGCTTGGGGACAAGCAATATTGGGTAGGAAGGACTGTAATGTCCCCATTTTAACAGGTCATTGAATTGTTGGTGCTAGGTCATTATTGTGATCCTCGTGGTCTGGCAAGATGTTTAGAGGGTCATTAGTTTGAGCTTACTATTTATAGTAAGTCAATGGATAGTTTTGATGAGCTTAGATGAGTTAGAGGAGTTGAATGATCCTCTCAATTTTCATTTCTAGCTTCCAGTTTGGGCTCCATGAATCTTGGAGAGTGTGCCTATTTTTTGCAAGTCACATCATCAGGTTTGTTCATCATCTTTTATCATCGGGATCACTCTAGTGTAGACATATTTTGATTCTGATGCTTCTTCAATTATTTTCGTAAGACAGGTGGATTATTATTATTATTTAATTAAATTTTCTAAGGTTTCCATTATTGTTGGTATTATATGTTGGGCGCCTTAGTGTTATAGCTCGTTGGAACTAGGATGAAGAGTTTTAAATCTTAGGCACAAGAAATAGGGACCTGACGTGTTATAATTTCATGATATTGATGAAAAGGTAATTTTTTGGAGCCAAATGAGTTAATAAAATATATTACACAATATGTGCCTAAGTATAAAAGTGTTTTAAGTGAAAGTGTGTGAGAGAAGACACTTTTTAATTATAAAAGCAATGCTTTGTGAAAGGCAAGGCATTCATGTTATTATCTTTTGACACTTGTGAAAATTGGATTTTTTGGTTCTTGGTTCAAAATGAGGGTTTGAACTTTGATGCTAAAGCTGGGATTGTGACTTCTTAGAGTTTATTTACACTTTGAACCAGCATTGAATGCTGGTGATATTGTGTTGGTTATGCCATCATCTTTGGGGTATTGCTATTATTTTTTGTGGAACCATTTGTAGGTATAGAGACTAGAAAATGTGTGGTTGAAGATGTCTTGCAACAAATGTGACGTTAGAGACTTATAAACACTAGCTATTGTTTCCCAAATGGAAGTCATTCCTATTTACACTCGTGGATGCTTGTGAAGGTGTTACAATCTTCCACGATGGGCTATAATTAATGGTTGGTATTTTCCATTACACATTGTTTGTAATTTTTCATGAATAATCCGAAGCATTTCTTGATATAATCTAAATTACCATAAGTACTTAAAATTTATCAGAAATATTAATTTCTTGCCTGACATTTATTATTATTTTAGTTTTGAAAATTCAAAGAAAGTTTCATATTGATTTAAAAGAAAAATACCCAAAACAATTACTCTCAGAGCAAGAATAGATTTGCAGTTGAATTTCTTGCAGTCAAGGGTTAGAGCCAGGCAGGCTCTTTACAGAGTATCTATCATTTCCATCCGTTCTGTGTGGAGAATTTGTTTAGGATCAAAAATTTATTTATTCTTGTGATGATGATTTATCGATTAACTATGGTGTGAAGAGTTGGGTTAGATAATGTATGAATTGAGTTGTTCTTGGCATGTCAATTTTAATTAGCTCTGTTGATTTTTCCAGATTTCCCAATACATAGTAACATTTGTATTGGTACCTTGGAAGGAAATTTTTGTAGTGTAAAATTAGGGAAAATGTGTTTTAAAAAATGGACTCTATCTTGTAGTGTTAGCCAAGTATTAAGATATTGTAAATGTTCCCGATTGTAGGAAATATGGCATCAAATAATTGAGAGAGGGTGAGGGGTGAATTAGTTGTTCCAAGGCTTCAAATCTTCAAACCCTTACTTCTGATCTTAATGTATAACCATGCATGTATAAATTAGAAAACACATCCACAATACTTGAGACAAATTTTTATTGTGGAAACCTTATTAGTGGTAAAACCACTGTAGGAGAGTGAATAGGATTGAAGAGTAGGTAGGGTTAGTGTTGGATTAAAGAAGATTAAGAGGCAATAGGAAATGAGTGCTTGAGATTAAATAGTAGGGAAAGAGTATTGACTTTAGGAATAAAAGTCAAATGAAGAGACACATGACAAGTGGCACAAGCTCAAAATTTGGGAGTTGATCCATGTGATTGGTTAAAAATAAAGGAAGAGATTTAGAAATTTATAAAATAAATAAAGGTATTTATTTCATAAATAGAGGAAAAAGGGAACAATATATTAAATAAATAAAATTTATTTTTTAATATAGAAAAAACTAATGAATTATTTAAATAATTAAAAATATTTATGTAAATAATAGAGGAAAAGACTAATGAATTTATTAAATAAATAAAATATTTATTTAATAAATAGAATTTTTTATTAGTTTGGCAAGGATATTTTTGGGTGTCTACATAGTCAAATACAACAATCCTCCAATCATAGATCTATGAAGCCTGTGATCCACTTTCAGAGATTCACCATCCTTGCTTTAATGACAACTAGTAACCATGGGGTTCTAACTGGTTTATAGTTCCTTATACCAATATTTTTTTTAACATTTTTAGTTCAATTTACTATACATACTCTTAAAAACCATGCAATTTCCAATGAGGTTACCTCTGATTGTTTCAATTTGCATTTGGATGAATGGTATTATCATATCTTTTATTTTTTGAAAGATGGTACTTTTCCTGAATCAGCAACAAGGAACATGCGTAATCATATTAGGAAGCTTGCAGCACGTTGTATCATTTTAGCAGATACACTTTACAAACACTCTTATGATGGTTTCCTATTAAGATGTCTTGGTGGAATGGAAATCCCAATAGCTTTAGCAGAAGCTCATTCTAGTTCTTATGGGGGACATTTTGGTGGAAAATCTTTAGCCAATAAACTTCTTAGAATGGGATATTATTGGAAAACAATGGAACAAGATTCTTTCATGTTTGTTAAGAAGTGTCCTCAATGTCAGCAACATAGTAATTTTATTCATGCTCCTTTTCGTGAGCTTCATAATCAAGTTGCTCCATGGCCTTTTAGTATTTGGGGTTTTGATCTTATTAGAAAAATCTCAGTGGCTTCTTCTCAAGGACATACAAGTTGATGACAACTATTCAATTATGTATTGCCATTGATGTTAACACAAGTATAGTGATGTTTACACAAATGTATAATACTATCCAAGCATATTCTATGTCTGTCAAGCTCTCTCAGGCATCAAGAAGATGACCAAAGTGTTTTTGATTTCTAACTGAGTTCACTCAGGCATTACAATGTTGGTCGGGCGTTGAAGGATTTCAGTGTTGACCGAGTAGAACAATTAGTGTCAGCCGACTAAAAGTGGAGCATATTTTATGGATAATTAGTTATATGCCATTGACAAACATGAGTTTTATTATTTATTTGGAAGGATATCAAGGCCATCTTGACAAGGATTATCATATATATGTAAGGTCAAGTTTGGATTGAAAAGTGAGACAGTGTGAGATAATAGTGGTGATGTGGAATTGTATGTGAAGTATGATATGAAGAGTGAAGGAGAAATCAAATGGGATTCTGATTGAGGACAGAATATAGAGGACTCCAATAGAAGATATGATCTGTGAGGATCAAGTACTTAATTCAGAACAGAGATCTGAATCAACAAAGACAGTTGTTTATCAAAATAGGTCAATCCATTGTTACTCTCTATAACATATAAAATGTAGGGTATGGAAATGTGAGGGATAAATAAGATGTTCATTTTTTCCTTAGATACACAAAGGAAGGATCCAAATTCATTAACCCCAAATGGAGGATCAATGCATAAATGAATCAATCGATTGGAAATAAGAATAAAGAAGAAGATCTTAAATTCTGTTTTATAGAAAAGAATGTTTAATAGGTTTAAAAATATTAATAAATTTAATTGAAATGAATAGGAGAAAAGTAATAACCTTGAAATTTTATAGATATGAAGAATGCTATTTTCGGGGGCCTGTACTGAGTTTCTAGAAAATCTACAACCGGATCTAGAACAGAAATGCAGAGACGAACAAAACTTAGAAATATTTTTCCGATCTGTCACAGTTCTGATTTCAACCCTTAAGTCAATGTTACCATTGAACCAAAATTTTTGATTCCAACCTAGGGCAGAATTGACCTCAAAATTCTTTGATAAAAAATCTCTTTTTGGATCCTGATAGTTTGCCAAAAAGGGTATCTGAATCTGCACTCCGATCCACTTTTTTGAACCTGTATCTGTAAGAAAAATGGATTTGTTTGTTGGGGGGAGGGGTTTTCCTTAGTCAAACCCTGGGTTTGGAATCAACCTCAAAGTATAATTGAAATTATAGAAATAAACAAAGCAAATAGAACAATTCAACTCACTTATGTAGAATCCCTTGTGGCGGATTCGAATCCGTGGATCCACAAGTATGTATGCACCAAATGGATGTAGAATATAGAATATAGAATGTAGGATATTTCAAATCAATTTATTTTAGATCTTCAACACCAATCTTGAATGGATCTTGGAATAGGAAGAGGCTTGGGAGAATGTGGATGAAGAAATCTTCAACAAGAGGGCTCCATAGAGCTTGAATCCCTCAATGGCTACCAATGGATATTCTTGATGAATTGAGAGCTTAAGAATTGCTTGAATGCTTGAGAATGGATGAATGCTTCAATGGCTACTTGTCTTGCTTCAAATCTTTCTTCTTCACCTTTGGATTTCACTTCTTAAGTCTTTGATAGTTGATGATCATGGTTAGAGAAAATGAGAGGAGAAAGCTTCCTTATATATGAATCTAGCGCACAATCATCTAGATAGTCCTACATAGGAGAATTAAATTCCAATTAGACCTATAACCATAGAAGAGGACCTATATTAAATACAATTTAAGATTTTTTTCTCCAAAAATTGAAACAGCTGACACGGAAGCGGGAATTAATTCTTTCCAAAGCCTGACATCTGGAAACCTGGAAATCTGAAATCTAGACCTTATGTCATAAAATGGTCAATTCTAAACTAGGTCAAGGTCAAGGTCAACCTCAACTCTGAAAGGTCAACTTTGACCCTGAGGTCAAAAATCCCAGTTTATAGTTTTGGGTGTCAGAAACAGGTTGGAAAAAGTGGGAAATGGGGCAGAACAGGGGCAAAACTGAGATCCAAGTCAGAAACTCATTCAAGGCACTTGACATGACCCCAAACCACTTACTCGGAAGGATAAAATAGTCTACAATGGAAGTGCTTCATGTTTTTGACTATACATTTAGCCCCCACTTTAGCAAGAGTATGGAATCAATGCAAACTCTTGGTAAAGGAGATCATAAAGAACAAATAATCTTATTAAAATCAAAAGGAACAAAGGAATCCTCAAGCCCCCAGGGACTTAAGTCTTCATCAAATCTAAGATCATGATAAGAGAGACATCATAGTGAAGGAGAAAAAGAGAGAGGGTGTGATTGCCTCACCCAATAATAACTTATGTCCCATTGTGAACCACACAAGGAAACAGTGCAACTTGAAAGATGGATTTGAACCGCCTAGTGAATGTGGCTACTCACTAGTCAACCCATCAGGTAGATACGATCTTATGGACACCTTCCAACCTTAAGGGATCAAAACATTGTAAATTGAAACTTGAGGGATCAAGAGCTCTGTATAAATTTAAAATGGAGGGATCAAGAGATCCTATAAGGTAAAAATCCATGCTTTAAGGATTAGTCTTTAATTCATAAAGGGAAAAACTTTTAAGTTTTGAAAATATTTTGAATGTGTGTGTGTGTAAAAAGTGAGTAGAGTGTATGCCCCCATGTTAAAGTCATTGTTGACACTTTAACAGGAGCAATGACTTTAACAGAAACATAAACAACTCTACTGATTATGCTTCCACTATAAGATGCCCCAAAAGAAGACAAATCAAGGGAAATACCACATAAGCATACAAAGAAAACATAAGGGATCTACCTACTGTGGGGTCAGTATGATCATAAGATAACATGTATATATATAGATATGATTTTATTGCAAATGAATTGACATCATTCCCCAAAGAAAGTAGAACTACAATCACAATAGAGGAAATAAAACTCAAGAGTTACAAAGAAGAATCTTTTCGGACCATAACATGGAGACCAAAAAGAATCAATGCTACCATGTCATAGATCCAAGCGGACTACACAAGGAAAACATTTACGAACAATAGCACAAGTACAACATAACATGAAAACAACATATAGAAGAGTAAAGATACATATAGAGGAATTTTACAATTGATTTGATTCCTTTATCACCTTGCACCAACAAAGTAACAAGGGTCGTATAAAAGAGTCTAACAAACATTTAGCAAACACATTACAGGAGAAGCACCATACAAAATGAAAACACAAAAAGGGCTACCATGAAGGATAAGCCAATCAAGCGCATCGCCTACTCTCCCCATATCAGTTTATATCATTTAGGGAAGGTGGGAAACTCACAAGAGGGACTAAATCCAATACAGTAGGAATAATACCCAGTTCCAAATAAGGATCCTCTTGAGAATCATGATGTTTGATACTAGGTGTAATTATCAATTGAGTTGTAAGCATATGAGGTAAATCAGTATCAAGATTAGTGGTCTCATATTCAACACTAGGATTAATAGGATCATCAAGAGTATCCTCCTCATCGAGGTTAATTAAAATAGGATCTAAGATGAAAATAGGATCATCATACTCATTCATCTTAACATCATTATGAATATTAAATTCTTCAAATACATCAGGCATCGGTTGGTCAAAAGAAGGTAAAGAATTTTAAAGAATAGAAGCATGGGCCCTAGCATTAGTCTGATTCTTATTACGACGTTCATTAGAAAATTTGTTACATTTCACTTTCTTTGACACATGTTGGGAACTAGGAGGAATAAAAACTGGCTCCTGCACAGGCTCTATAGGAGGATTAGTAGGATTTGTAGTGGGCTGAGAAGTGACACTGGGAGGTTGAGTAATAGAGATAGCAGTAATGGATAGAGGAGGTATGGAAGGAGTAGGCAAAAGACCATGGTTAAGATCTATCTGAGGCATGATTAACTCAATAATCTTGCGATGTTTATAGGCTTGATATGAAAAAAAAAGGTTTTCAGGGCGAGGAGGACATGAATTAGGTAATGAAGGCCAAAAGAAATCAAGAGTAGTGCAATCTCTAGGCCTAGAAGGTTGATACAAACTATGATTAATCATTTTTACTTCTCCATTATGAATGAACTTAAGACATTTATGAATAGGAGAAACAATAGCATGCATAGAAGTTATCTAAGGAAAACCAAATTTGACTTGAAATTGATCAGAAGTAGGAATGAAAATGAAGGTAGTACAATTATTTGCTTCTGGATTTGATTGTGTCAGTGTTTTTAGCATCAATGTTTTGGATCACACTCTGTGATCCATCATCAGGATGAGAGAGTGCAAGAAATGTAAAAATAAGATGCAGACCAAGCCTCAATCAAAAGATATAAAAAGGGAAGGGGGTAGAGAGGACATGTAGAGAGAGAGAGAGAGAGAGAGAGAGAGAGAGAGAGAGAGAGAGAGAGAGAGAGAGAGAGCACAAATATAAANGTAGAGAGAGAGAGAGAGAGAGAGAGAGAGAGAGAGAGAGAGAGAGAGAGAGAGAGAGAGAGCACAAATCTAAAGATGAAGACAACTACAAAAAAATTAGCCTCTGAAAAAGGAAAATCAAAAGAAGAAAAAATAAAAGCATCTAAAAATAAAAACTAAACCAAACACAAGAAGAAAAACTAAAAAATTTAAATTTTTTTGACAAATATATATATAGGTGTGTGCGTATGTATATAAATATATACATATATACATAAGCATGCACCTGGATATATATATGTACCCCTATACATATGCACATACCTATATATAGGTATGCGCATATGTATAGGGGTACATATATATATATATATATATATATATCCAGGTACATGCTTATCCATATATGTATATATTTATATATATAAATGAGTACGTATATATATACAATTATATGCATGCATATGCATATTTAGTTATAATTAAATATATGTACAAATACATATATCTAGGTGCATGTTGTTGACGGGACTTTGTGACCGAGTCCGCCAACAGAGGTAAGTTGTCACCAGGTACCAGGGTACCTGCCTACTTTGCCTATAAAGGTTGTCTGGGGAAATGAGATTCCCCAGGCCTCCAAGCACGTGAGAGTCAGGTCTCAATGGTGTGGGGCTCGGTTGGGAGATGTGACTATTTTGTTTGAGGGGGATAGCTGGTTATCTTTGACTCGTCTTCTCTGAGGATTCAAGTGAGTGGGGTTTCCTACAAGCGTGCATTTACTTAACAAATAAATTTCAAAAGATACAGCAAGGTTAGAAAGATTTCATCTACCTATAATTATACTGAACATTCAAAACATGAACAATTCTCTAACACACTACACTAAATACCAAAGAAATATACAACCATCAGTTCATATTTTATCACTAGCAAATGAAAGGAGGTCGTTAATCTACTTTAAGTATTAGAGCAAAGGACATGAAGAACACAATGCATAAAATACCGTTAACCCAAAAGATAGAATGCTAACAACATCATCGAGAGAACTCCTTCCTTCTTCATTAACATCTTTTCTAGCAAGCACTAGTAAGTGGTACAATGGTGGCTCCAAGGAAGCATCTAACTACTGAAAGCTTAAAGACTATGGAGCATTGAGCTCTACAACTAAGAACTGAGAAAGCCAGATTTCTATTAGCTATGGACTACAAAATCATCAATTCTGCCAACCCTTGGAATGAGGTCAGACTTATTATTTATATATGTTACTTGAGCTAAACCTAACCCTAACTTATTTTACACTTTACAATATAATACATTATCCAGTGGCCAGTACTACCTGCACCATGCTACAAAAGACCTTGAGACGGAAAAGGTCTAACATGTCAAAAGAATAAGACAAGAAAAGTGGAGTGAAAGAATTGGCCTCGAGAAGAGAGCCAGAAGGAGAGAGAAGAAATTTGATCCCCTGGGGATCGAGGCTACATGCTTCATAAATGGGAAAGCGGTGCCCTGTCTTCAATGTGCTAGGTGTAACGTTGAAGTGGTGCCTTGGGAAGACCATCTGTCAGAAAACCTCTTGTCGATCTGACATGCCTTCTTATGGTTACCAACCTTCTGAAAACCCTTATTAACTGCCTTGAAAGTGACCAGTTGGCCTTGGGAACCGGGACATGGGTCACCTAAAGAATACAAAAATGTAGGATCCATAATTTTGGGATCCAGGAACTTGCGTTCTGAAAGAATGAACAAACACAAAAACACATCTTCCACTGAACATTTCTCGAATCTGGAGGGCCTTATTGCTCCTTATGATTTTTCCCAAGCTTCTAACACTTGGCCTATGCTTTCTTCATCTATACTCCGGATGTTATCCCACCGACTACGGAGAGCCTCCAATGCCTCCTCAACTTCTTTGGCCCCATTCTAGAATTCATCTACCATTTTGATGGCATCATGTGATCGGATCATAGTTTTTGATAGTCTGGATAACCTGCCCTGGTCAAAATCTCCAGTTGGAAGATATAGGGACTCCATCTGCTCATCAAACTTGCTGAGGACATAGTCCTCTTGGGTACATGTTCCAGTGGTGAAGGGATCAAATTGTGATACCTCGACCACGAATGCTTTAAATAAACCCATGGGATATTGGGCTATCATTATCTTCTCTTTCAAAGTCTTAACTAGTTCCTTGCAAACCTCAATTTTGAGTGCAAGTCTGGAGTACTGGACCTAGAGGGAATCATATGATTCCTCTCCCAAAATTCTGGACTCTGTGGTGACTTCTTCACCAATGTTGCGGATCTCTTCTAGCCCGGTCTTCCACTTTTCATATTTTTCCAAATATTTCTCCCATACTTGAGTGGAGCCTCTTGCAGGGCTAAGAACAGAATTGACCCTGTAAAGGTCTAGGAGGGATCCTGCTAGAAATTGTCTCATTACGGTCACCTGCTCAGCTACCCACCCATCCACAGCTTGTGCTTTCTTCTTCATGATGCGTAGAGAATCCACATCACCATGTGCAAGTGACAATCTGAAGGAAGAGGTTCCGGGGTGGACTTCTGCTAATGTTTATGCGAGTTCTTCCAGAAGTGCGAGGAGTTTGGCATTTGTTTCTCTTTCCTCTTGTAGCTTTTGGCCTTGTTTTATGTATCTGGCCTCTATTGCCTTGGTGGCCTCTTTCAGCAAGTCCAATTCACCTTGCTTATCCCTCTTCCCTAATCCTACTTCTGTTACATTGTAGTCTTCAGGCCTTACGACCGCTGCATCTACATCAAGAGGGGGTGTTGCGATGGTTGCAACTGTGATACTAGCTGGGTTAGTCTAGAGAGTATGGACTACCCACGCTTTCTTGGGCTTCCTAGCCTCTATATTTCTGGCCATCATTTTAGCCAACAAGAGTGGAGCGCTTTTGGTTTCCACCGAGGTTTTTCTTTTCTTGGATTTTACTAGCCATTGGGGTGGCTAGTGCGGCTTTTCTATCAACACCTGTTCATCAGGATTCCTTTCAAAATCTGGTGACACATTCCCGCAATGCACATTATCTTCAGGGTCTTTATCCACCTCTCATTCCTGTTCCTCCTATTTTTTTTTCTTTTCTATTTCCTATTGTTCGGAGCCCCCAATGTTTTCTACCATACTGGTGTCTCTTGTTGCACCATCCGGAGCCTTCTCTCTGGCCTTAATCTCTTCTGTATTTTCAGGGACTTCTTCCCTCCTAGTGCCAGCTGTTTCTTCACTTTCTTTCTCTGGGACTTCTTGGTCCATTTTCTGGTGCTGCTCCTGGGCCACATTGGCCTCATCTATTGGAGCATTTTCCTCCATCAGAATGTCCTCCAAAGGAGGGTGAGGTCTTTGGCCAAAATTTAGCAAGGCGGCTGCCATTACTACCTCATTGAAAGTGCTCCGGGGCACTTGGTCACCAGAGTTACCAAAGGCGTTTGGAGTGTGATAGTTGGAGGTACAATTGCTCCCTCAGGTCTAGGTTCTCCAACCATCAGTTGCTCATTTGTGGGCTGCCTCAGTGTATCCCCGGTCTCCTAGACCTGTATTCTCTCCTGCTCAAGTTTTGTTTGTACTTCTTCCCGAGCCTCTTGCTTTGACGTATCCTTTTCTATGGAAATTTCCTTTTCTATAGGGACCTCTTCTTTGTCCTAAGCTGTGATTTCTTCCACCGCATGGCCTATGCCCTGTTGAATCTCCAAGAGCTCCTCCGCCGAGAAGGTATCGTCAAAATCATCATGCAGGGGTGAAGAGTCTGAGATATCTTCAAGTTCGGGAGAGTCCAAACTTACATCTACAGGGGGCATCTCTGGTATGCCAAGGTTGATGGTTGTACTGGGTGTAGGTGTCACCTTATTTTTCCTTATAAGTGAAACCCTGGTATCCAAATGCTAGTATACTCTACCTCAACAAAAGTCTATCTGCTTATCATAGCTGCCAATGAGGAGGATCCCGCTGGGTGAGCAGATGGCATTGGAGTTATGGGGAGATCGGCGCATACCTACATGCTTAGTTGCTGATTGGTTAGATTTTCCGACTCCATTTTTTGATGCAGGTGGACCATCAGAAGAGTAGGAAGTTGGGGGGTGCCTTGGGAACTAGGGCACCATCTTTCTCTTTCCCTCTACTCGTGCTTGCTTCAGCGGCTGTGATAGACAAAGAAGGTTCGGCGCCGGCTGAAGAGGGAAGGGTCTTCTTGACTGTTGATTTCTTTGGGGCACTTTTGGGACACGCCCAGGAAAAGTACTGGTGACTTTCTTCTATGATGGGGAGACATACCCCTTCAATTGTTAGATCCTCCGGGGTAGCCCAATCTACCGGAGGGAGATCCTGTTTATCTAGCCCTTGTCCCTTGTGCACTAGATCCTCCAGCGGCCTGTCATCTTTGAAACCCTTTGAGAAAGTCTTAATATTGAGCATTTTCATGAGCCCTATGCTCATCCTTGAATGCTGTGAGGCCTGTTAGCACTGTATTGAAAAAATTTGAATTTGTAGGTTTTTGCTGTTCCTGGGCTTTCCTGTTTCAAAATCCCATGCTTTGCCACCAAAAAAATGGTCAAAACCCTGTTTGAAGTCATATTTTAGCTTTACTGCTCAGTCGTGTCAGTCTTTTCCTTATGTCTTTTAGTTGTGCAAGTCTGCGAGGAGCTGTCTGAGAAAGAGCATCACGCAGTCGCGAACTATTTTTTCCAAGTTTTGGTTTGTTTGCGAGTGAGCGGGTTCATGTTTTAAAATTGTAAATTGTGTAATCACAATGTTTTGTAAAGGTCAAATTTTAGATCCGCGAGTTAGCGACGGGTTAGAATTGTGCTAGTCGCGCAGTCACTGTTAAATCAATCTGTCTATTTCAAGTTCCGTGACAGAGCGAGTCTTGTATAAAATGATGTAGTCACATACCCGCGTCAAGCTTTCATGTCAATATAAATAGGTCAGCGACTATGCGACGAGGTCCCATCCTGATGTCATCGCTCAGTCGTGCAGTATTCTAACTCAATTGTCTAGTGCAGGGTGAGTGCGCAGTTAAAAGATGAAGTGCAAATATGAGATGCCATCGCTCAGTCGCACAGGCCATTTTCAACATCTATAGCAGTCCGTGACCGAGCGACGAGTCAGTAAAGGAATGAATCGCGCACTCACCGACAGTGATAGAAAAAGAAAAGTTAGTTTGCGAGTATGCGATGAGTTGATAGATGAAAGATGTCACGCACTCGCTGATCCATGAAGGTCAAGGAAAAGGAGTTTGCGGGTGTGCGACAAAGGAGAAAATAGATATCATCGCGCAGTTGCACAGGAGATAAAGTTGAAGTAAAAGAGTTTGTGAGTGCATGACCAGACAGAGTAGTAAGGAAAAAAATGAATCATCACTCACCCGCTCAGATCCAAAAGTGCAGTGTGAATAGTTCACAAGTGTGTGATTAGAGAATAAGCTTAAAGGTAAAAGACGTGGTCGCTCAGTCGCCCAGAATCAGGTAAAATGAAAAGTTGAGCTTGCGGGCGTGTGACAGGTGAGAGGTGAAGAGCATCACTCACTCGCGTGACCCCAAAGGCAGAACATGAAAGGAGTGTGAGTAGGCGATAGACATGAAAAGAGGTTCAGAATTTGGTCATCGCTCACTCGCCGAAGATGAAAAGCAGAGCAAAGATGCATGGCAAGTATGCGACCAGTTGAAGAGCAGGAATGCGTCGTTCACTCACGAGGGTCTTTCCAAAAATGAATAAAATGTAGAATCTTGGTTATTTTCAGTGCTGACGATGTATAATTGAAGGATCTCCTGTTCAAATTGCCCTGTTCCAGCTAACGAGTTACTCGTATGAAACAGAAAACAGAGCACAAAATGGTGCAAAATAGAAAAGAAACATGGTCAAATTTGTGTCTGAGGCCAGAAATGCCACAGATACTAGGTGAAGTGGAAGATGTTTCCTTTTGATTGGCTCACTATCAAAGGAATGAACAGATGGGATGCAAATATTAAAGGATAAATATGGTTAAGCCACAGAAGATAAACCTTGTTAATTAGCTGCCACCTTATTAATTAGCTGTTGAAAAGTTCAGCAAGCAGTTGTAATTCTTCCCAGATGTCTGTAGCTTGTTGCATCCTTGTGTTATAAAAGGATTCCAAGACTACTGGTACAAGGATGGTCATTTTTCTGTCTGAAGATAATACTAAGTCTGGTCTTTCTGGAGAAGTCTCTGTTGAATGTACTAATTGATAATGACTTTTGAATGAAATCCAATTCATAGTTTCTGAAACATTTAGTGAATTTTCTGTCTTCATTTGTATTCTGAATTTTGTTTAAATTGCATGTTCAAGGATCATTTTCAATTTATAATCTGTAAGGCAGATTATGAAATATTTCTAGGGTTCTTTCAAGGAGAGAATATACCTTAGAGAGATTTCAACAAAGTTCAGGGTAGAAAATGAATCTGATGGATTAATTTGGCTAAGTGTACTGAGATAGATATATAAGGTATATCTATGTTTGTGTTTGATCCTGTAAATTTCCTCTTGTAATGATATATAAGGTATATCATGCTGGTTAAAATTATTCACAGCTGACTCCATGCCCTAAGATTTAGCACTGGTCTGTTTTTGTTCAGTTAAATGGCTATCATCTTTAAAAATCAAATCTTTACTTTCAAGTTTGGTCTATTTTAGTGTATGTTACAGTGGTCATTCCTTGTAATTCCACCATTAGCAAGCTAGAATAATTCAGTGATTTCATTATGCTAAGTCTGCAAGGGTAATCCCACCCGAGTCTGTGGAGCTCAAAGTGCAGGAGGTCTCAAGACCTTGTTACTGTTGTCCTACTCTATGCTGGGTTAGTGTCAGGGATAAATAGAGTCATACTTCTGAGGAGTATATTTTTATGACAGCAAGAAAAGGGAACAACAAGGCCCAGAGATAAAAATTTTCCTGGCAGTCTGCCTAGAAGTATTCAATATCTACTTCATGTGGCTCGGATGCCTGGGGTAGTGTTGTGGCAATCTTTCTGTGGGGATCATAATTTTTCTGGGTATGGTGGAATTCCACCAACCCCAAGCTCTTCAATTCACGTTTTTCCTCCTGGGCTGTGGCGAGGTTGCATGTGTAATTCCCACAAGAGAAAGGGAATGGGACATATATGACCTTCTTCAGTGTGAAGAAGGCGTACAGATCCATCATCTGCCGAAAGAACTCTAAGAGAATAATTCTATCCCCGCAATATCGGGGAAGAAGATAGGGCTTCCCATTGAAGCCTGTCACCCTAATGTAGGTGTGATGCCAGAACTGAACAAAATACTAGTCGTAGGAGCTGACTAGAGTCATTTCTGCATGTGAGAGGTGGTACCTAGAATCCTGAGTAAGTGTTAAAATGTTGTTGTAAATGAAAGCATTGTTTACCCAGCAGAAATTTTGGAAACTAAGTTCCCACTGTAACTAGGGATAATGGTCCCACGGTGTGACTTGTCCTGGCCCATTTCCAAGCTCTCCAACTGTGCCCAAACCCGAAAAAGCTGATCTTTGTTGTGCTAATGCCCACAACACATATGAAGTCATATAAAATTGAGAGGTCTGGGCAACGGTCCTCATTTGTGTATCCACATGGTTGGCTATGATAGCCACCCAGTTGAAGGTCTAGTTATGTATGGTGATGCAGTATAGAAAATAATACATCCACTCTGATAATTCCTAGGCATGGGACTATTCGACTATCCTGCATGAAAATATGATGCTCACTTGAATGGGCTCCTTGAAATCCCTGCGAGGAATTTCCAACTTCATTCTTTTGTGGTCTTTCTTTGGAGAATTTAGCCATTGACTATTGAGGTGTTTCTGAGAAATGGTCTCAACTTTGCCGAATTCCTTTAATTAGTTGACCTAGGTGACGACAGCAGACCCTTTGAACTGAGGAATCCCCAACCCAGAAGCAAATGTTGGGGCATCCAAGGTGACGATTGTGGCGGGGTATTATAGCAGCTAGGGATCCAAAAGAAGAACTGTGTGAGTAGGTGCATTGTATATAATTTCCAACTTCTTTATTAATTCCATTGACTGCATTGAACATGGGAAGTTTGTAGCCTTTATGATTCCAGAGGTAGACAAGCAAGTGGCCACTTTGTCTCCCTCAGCCTTTAACCTGTAAATGGTCTGTATCAGACCTTGCAATTCGACCCAAGTTCCAGGGTCTATATCTATTATTTCCTAGACCTTAGACCCCGAAATAGCTCCCTCCTTTGGATATTTGGAGGTTAGGGGCAGCTTTTCCAACATTCTTTCCATCTTTGACTTCGTAGCTGCCCAGGTGTAAGTGGTAGGTAGTTCCGGACTATCAAGAGGGGAAATAACGTTAGATATCTTAAATCAATCTATCCGCAACCTACAAGACCAGAAAACCATTAGAACATGATACATATATAAAGAACACTAGAGTTCTAGAACATCACCATTGTGCAATACCTATCCAGCAAATGTTACGTTCATGAAAATAATCCTGGGATACTTGAAATAAATGAGAATTAAATCACGGGATGTCTGTATCTACTGATAGGAGGGAATACAAGACAAGGGGCAGTAGAGGCCTGGAGTCTGGACAAAATGGCCATTGTTGTGCCGATGTGATTGATGGGAAACCTAATTTGGCTAACGTGGGTTGGTACGTGATCACATGGAAGGCATCGTAAATGCATTGAAAGCATTAATTAAGACAAGTGGGCTGACACAGGGAAAAATGAATGCTAGATAGGACACATTTGAATGCTCACTCATGGGAAATTAGTCCTGCCATCAATGCAATGAGACAAAGGAGAGAGAAATTTTCCATGGCTTGAACTAGCAAGGTGCCGAGTTTGAACCATGGTGACTTCGTCTCAACGAGCTCAGTCTCGTTGGGTGGGAACACAGGAAAGAGTGCAAGGAAATCGCGAGCTTGGAAGGATATACAGATCATATACATTCATAAAAATATAGAGGGCCGAGGGCCGAAATAGATATACATAAAATATACAAAAATATACATCATTTACAAAGATACATGAACTAACCCAAGGCATTAATACATTATTTACATTAATCTATGACCATGTGGAGGGAGGAAAACCCTCCAGTGGTGCCAACCCACCAACAAGAGGCAGACCAAACAAATAAAACCAACACGACAAAGGGAAACAAAAAATAGAACCAGAGAACAAAATAGAAATGACAAGAAAAAATGGAGAAATGAAAAAGAACTAGAGGACCTACCTAAATATCCAAAGAAGAGTGGGGAAATACAACACTAGGAGCACTCCCGCAATGAGCTCTACCTTTAGATGACCATGAACAAGCACCTCGAAGCAACAAATAACAACACACTAAGCACGGGGTAATCGTAGTTTAATCACTGGAGGATCGTTTTGAGCACAAGTCTTTTTAATCGCTGTAACCATAAAAGTGATCAATAATTTCTATTTATACTCATGGTAAAAGTAAGCTATCATTTTCACCACAAACTCCAGAACAAGAAAACCTCTAGACTCTGGGCCCAGGAATTATGAGCGACCATGTTTCCCTACGAGAATAATACATCTTGGCAGAGAATCCTGGAGTCCAAAATCTGGCCTTGGAAAAGAAACAACTAACTCTGGGACCGGGTCCCAGAGACACGAAAGACAAAAACAAAAGAAAATAAAACCTCATGGGAAGGAAAACCTGGAAAAGAAACAAGAGAAACAAGGAAAGTAAGGCAAAAGGCCAAAGCGAAAAAGGGGACCCAACATTTTGCACACAAAATGTACGGATGGGTATGCAGGGCATAACACGTGCCTATGTATATAAATATATACATATGCACGTAGCATGATATATATGACTATGTATATTTATTTATAATTAGAT
>MU223858.1:3331653-3341664 GCA_018584345.1 Thuja plicata
AGTGATTTGGCCAACTAACAAGTCACAACCAAGGCAAGGTTGGAACTTTTGCAATTCTAGCTCTGCAAAACCAAGGTTGGTAGGCCTATACCTTGACTTATCCTTCAAGTTACAAGGCTTTTTATAGCAGATAAGTAACACTTCAACCTTCTCTCTCAAGTATGGCAAGGAACTTGAAAGAAATCTAACTGAAAAAAATATATCATAAACTATAAACTGAAATACTTTGAGTAATTGAAAGAATGTTTAGTAAATATGTATGTAAATTGAAATGAATAGATAGATAATAAATCAAAAAACTATAACAATGAACTGAATAACTATAATCCAAATAATAATTAGACTAGTGCCTTATTCTATGATGGGAAATAGAGTCAAAATCATTCCAATCTTATGTTCAACCTCAGAGACAGTTTTACAAGAAAAATTATCACTTCAAAGGTGTATTGGAATGTACATGCAACCTAAAACAAATTCAAAGATATTTCAAAAGGGTAATACTTCTCAGATGACAGACCAATTGACTAAGGCCTCAATCAACAGAATTTAACCATGCAAAATGAGAAAACCAATTGAAAATATAGAATATGAATCAAATCAGGAAGCATGCACATCAAACTATCACTTTGAAGAAGTTCTATTGGTTTATCCAAGGGACTAATTGTAAAATGATAATGAAACTATTACACATGTGAAAGAAAAAATGACTTATCTTTATTGATTTTGGAAAAATAGTACATCCAGGTCCATGTTATACTGGTTGATTAAAAACTATCCAAATATGTGAAATTGTATTATATTGTCCTCTCTTTAAATTTTACATTATGTATATATGTGTGTTTGAGTGGCTTTCACACCTCTTTAGGGTGAAAAGACACAACTCTTGTTACAAATTATTTTGAAAAAACAATAAACTAACTAAAAAATAACTACCTAACTTTCAAATTTGGCTTTGGTCAAAAATCCAAAACACCTTGTGAAAAGCTAATATTTCTGTTGGAGATAGGAAATTTGATTTCCCAAACTGGGTCATATTTAGATTTTTAAAATTCAAACATCTTTATCCTCTGTCAAAATAATCTTTGTAGCAGGTCTAAATTCCAGCATTTTCTGAAGGCTTCGATTAGTTACTTCTATTTATTTGTCATAAAGCTTCCTTCCTTTGATCTTTTTTAGTATGGAGAAACATGATTCTTGATAATGGATTGGGACTTCTAAATTATCAAAATTTAGGGTACCACCAGGCTCCTTGATATGTTGAGATCATATATATGCTCATGTGATCTCTGTAGCTCAGTCATCAACCTCTCATCTCTCTCTCTACATAACCTTAGCTCTCACTGGACACAAGCAAAGATGTATGCATGTCTGTCGGGATCTTTGTGACCAATGGGGAACTCTCGCTCACTAGATGGTAGTCAATAGGATAGGCATGTATCCTTCAGGACCTTGGATACTAAGCTCATCCACTCCGCTATGCTGGCTGCAAAATTAAAATCTATTTATCTTTTACTACTTTTTCTTCAAAAATCAAGTTAAATATTTAACTAAAATACATGTTTTATGCCTGGATCTCCCTCCTGGGTATCACTCAAAGGTCTGGATGGTGGGGGAATGGAGTTAATACTCTCTCCACACTCACTATTTCTAGGTCTCAGAGGTGGTGTCTCTGTATGGGCTCGTGGAGGTCATCGTGATTTGAGTGGTGCTGCATGAACAAAATGCTCATTTGCACCGGTACTATCACCTTGATTCATCATGTCTGCTCTCTCTTATTCTCTATCCCTCTCCATGGGATATCCCTTGGAGTTATGCTCCTCCTCATCTCTATAATCCTCCTCCTCTGGTATGCTACTATCTCGGTGTGTCCTCTCTGAAAGGCCTGGATTACCATTGGGATAGTCATCAGGGAAGATGGGATGTGTTCCCTGTAGACTCTAGTCTCTGATGTAGTCCCTATTGATGCTTTAATAGGCCACATCAAGGGCTACCTCTATATCCTCTCTCTCATCTGTATCATTTTCTACAATGTCTTCTACTGATGGTTGACATATAGCGTCGAGTCTGTGATAGTATCTCGTCAGATGTACATACTGAGGTACTGCTCTAGGGACCCCCTGTATAAGAGCAAACTGTCTCATCACTCTTTCATAGTAGTATGACATTACTATATGAATAGGATCACCCTCTAGTAGCTTGTGCTACTGTGAGTGTCTCATCTGACGTCATGTATTTAGCCACTATGTCATGCGATAGTATGGTCTCCATATCACATATGTTCCTGGTACATGGTCTAGACATACCCTCCAATACTAGATATCTTTGTTCTGCCAGAGATCTCCTAGTGTATAAGAAAAGGTTCTATGTGTGCCCGCATCTACCATGACAAGAACACCATGTAGTCGTGTACATGTGAAATGCTCGAACAACCAAATTTGTAAAAGTGTGCATACTGTGAGACTCTCTCACTGGTATCTCACCAACTGACATAGCTCATGGTATAGATGGGTTAGCATGTTGTGGCCCCATGTGAAGATGGTCCTATCACTCTCCATCCTATGTATGAGATGGGTAAAAGGTGATGAAAAATATTGTACCCTTTGTGTTGGGCACTACAACCAAAGAAAGTATACATAGCATAACCCTATGTACCAAAGGTTTTGGACCTACCATTATAGCTAATAGAGTGACATGGTCTACTTGGGTTGGCCTTTGTGGAACCCATCCTAGGAAATACTTAGCATCTCCATGAACATCCTCAGAACTCTGTTGTACTCTTAGTCTGACAGGCTCGCCCTAAACTGGAAGTCGCAGGATCTTGTATACATCCTCGAGTCTCACTGTAATCTCTCTTGAGGGAATATGAAAGGAAAATGTGTCCTCATCCCACCTCTTTATAAGAGCTGATATCATGGCTCGATGAAATTTTATCTATGGTAGGACTGTTACCTAGTATAGTCCTACATCTCTTAGTAGCTGTGTCTCATCCTCATTTAGCTCAGATAGGTTCTCACTGATTAGCACTAATAGCCCTCCAAAGGGGTGCTCTTGGAGATGAACCAGGTCATGTAAGAAAAAAAAAATCATATTAGAACTATAGAACCATGCAATTGTACATCCAACTTGACCAGGTCAAGGTCGACCTCTGTTAGGTCGAGGTCAACCTTCCTGTGTCAAGGTTGACCTTTCTTGGTCGAGGTCGACCTTACTAGGTCAGGGTCGACCTCAGTCTAGAAAGGGGGTAGACCTTCCTAGTTCATTTTGACCTTAAAGGTTTAGGGTCAACATAATTGGGTCAGGTTTGACCTTTCCTATAAAAACAAGAATCTGAGATTACATAAATAAAAAATAATGAACTTATCTCGGGTAGTGGTTGTCCTGCGGCAATGCACTGTCTCAGGAGCTCCATTCATGTCTCTTGAAGTTCTTCTCTGATTGGCATCCTACTTTCTCTCCTAAACTCCACAAATGGTAAGAATGAGGAGGTATGTGATCTATTCCATTATTTAAAGATAGAAATTAGGGTTTTGTTAGGGTTTATTTAGATTGAATTTGAATTTCCCTTCATATGTTTTTAGATAGACATTCACTCTTTTCATCATAACTTGAGTTATGTAGCTAAGTGTCGTCTGTGGTGTTGAAATCATGATTAAGATACATAAATCCTTGAATCAGTTTAGGAAGGTTACAAATCCTTCTAACTAGTTTAGGAAAATATTTTTCAACAAATTGCATATCTAGTGTATAGGGCTATCCTTATCACCCTGTTTCACCCTTCTGAAATAGTCAGCTGAAACAGGCGACATAAGGGGATCTATGCACTTCTCAATTTCATCTTAGTAAGCCTTATGTGGTTTATGTATTTTCATTAACCTTGTGTGTTGCAAGTTGCGGTTACTAACATTTCTTGCAAGATCTCTACATTGAGGACTTGGCTATATCCTTTTTATTTATTATGATATTTTCTTACTTTAGCTTGCATATTCATGTAGTGTCATATCTAAGCTAAAGTAGGGGCTAAATGTATCATCTTAAAATGGAAGAAATTCCATCTTGGTAGGCTTAGCACCCTCATTTAGTGCATTTACATAATAGATTTGTATTTAGGAATCATATGCACTTAGTAATTCTTTGTTTCTAGGTGAAATTAGGGTTAGGATCCTGAGGATTCTCCTTGATTTCTTTCTATGTAGCTCTATTTTCTAGGTAGAACCTATGTATTGGTCCTCCTAGCCTTCAGCACATCATTTCTAGGCCTCTATACCCGTTTCCAGCATCCTGTTCTATTTTCCCATCATCCTAGGTCCCTGGCAGACCTAGGAACTTCACTGGTATTTTGAGTTCACTGGCTTGAAACCTAAGGTTAGGGTCGAGGTTGACCTCGACCTAGGTCAGGGTCAAGGTTGACCTTGATCTAGGTTAGAATTGAGGTCAACCTTCACCTAGGTCAGGGTTGAGGTTGACCTTGACCTTTGTCGAGTTTTGGTTCCCACTTTTAAATTTGGATCATAGCAGGGCCCTAAAATCAAAATTGGTCCACGGATCTGAATACCGAAGGGTTTTTATTCAAAATATTATTAATGCATTTCCTCCTTAGTTGGTTATTGTGATTGGACCATAATTTGAGGTGAAATTTGAATTAGGGGATCTCACATTTCCCTAGGAGGCTTACCTTGAAATCTCTATATAACCACTCCTTTGCCTTCATTTGATACGACAATATAATATATGATCATGATACAAGATAATGATATGAAAATATTATATGAGATGATGATGCAAGAATGAAAGAGGATGATATAGGAGGACTAGATATAATGATTCCTTGATGCAAGAAAACATTTTGTGGACAAGTTATTATAGACTTTCATTGGAGCAAGAAAGAGTTCTTCAATCCTTCCTTCTTCTTTGATCCACTATTTTCAACATTCAAGCATTCAAAAGATACAATCATGGGGTAGCAACTATGGATTGTGAGTTTGGTAGGAGTACTTTAGCCTTGGGGGCTTGGTATGATTTTTTTATCACATTCAAATCTATGCATTTCTCTCTCATTTAAATTCATGCTAGGGTTTCAATCTAGAGGAATAGATCTTGGAATTACAGATTCAAAGCTCTTCCTACGAGAAACACACACACATATTCTATTACATCCAGCTATTTGTGGAGGTGGAAATCACCAAAAAAGGGGTTTGACTAAGGCAAAAACCTATATAGCCACCCCAAAACACCCTTAACAGATATCTACAGTCATTGTTTCGAGAGTTTCAAAGCAGATTTGGATACCCTTTTCGGCAAACTTTCAGGATCCGAAAATAGAATTTCCATCGGAGTAGTGCAGGTCAAGGTTGACATAAAGGGGTCAAGGTCGACTTGTATCTGGGTCAAGGTCAACCTAGAGAAGAAAAGGAAAATATTTATGGGTTTTCCCCGTCTCTTTGTTTTTGTTCTAGATCCGGTTGCAGAATTTACATAACGCAGTACAAACACTTGAAAACAATAATTTCCAGATCTTCTATGTTATGAGGTATGTATTTCATTTCATTATTCTTTGCAAAGATTTCCAAATTTACATTCTTTCTCATTAAAATTAAAAGTAGGTAATTAATTAAGGCATAGGTTTTCATTTATGTGCAATCCCCCATGGTTCTAAAATCCTATCCATGCCATTTTCTCTCCTTACAAGGAGTAACATTTTAGAATAGTTAGGTCTACTCTGTTAAGAGATTTAGCTACACTATTAAGTGTGCACTCGGTTAAGAGATTTTCATAAGGATTGTTAAATCCACCTTCTTAAAGGATTTCTTGTATTTGCTACACTTGTTAGGATGTAGTAAAAAATACTTATTGACTTGATTATATGAAATCTTGAATTACTGAGTACAAATCCTTTAATTTCACAATGTAAGTGTATCACCTATAGTGATTGATTAATACCTCTATTTTTCTCGGTAGCCTTGAATCTTGTTCTTCATAGCTGATTTCATCTTTTGTTGTCCTTATGCATAAAACTCTTTGTCTGATCCTTAGATGTTCTCTTCGGCTACAATCATCATCACATCCATATGTTCTGATTGATTACACATTTATTTATACAATGAATTGACCTAAATAGGTTTCACGCTATACAATGACAACTCTATGATCAAAGGTTTACAACTTGACCTTGATCTCCTAGTCTGCATGTTTACAATCAGTTAGATTGATTAAAACAATTACATTTACTTTACTTGTCCCTCAAGAAATAGTTTTAAAGATAAGCTTAAATCTAAATACAAAACTCAAGTGTTTTATCTGATGTTTAACTCAAATCCACATTTCTCAGAACTAAAGGTGTCTCTCAGTGGACTGGTGCTTGGGTTGCTCTGTATTCTATTCTTTCAGTGATGTCTTTGAACTGTCTTTGGTTTTCTCTTTAAACTGTGTTGTCAGTTTACATTGTAAACTGTTTATCGGTGAAAACTAGTTTCGGTGTTCACTTTCACTTTAACATTTTCGGTGACCTCTGTGAACTGCTATTTGTTGGGTTGCACTATAAACCCGTCTTTCGGTGATCATGTTATTGAAGGTTCAAAAACTATTTCCTTTGTATAATTTAATGAAAAAATATGATCATCAATCTCCCCCTTTGGCATTAGTATCAAAAAATGATATGTGCAAAACTAAAATGTTTAGTATATAGACCATGTGTTTACCTTGTCAATATGACTCCCACTATGTACATGCATCGGTATAGTATATGTAAATGTTTTTCCTTTGATAAATTTATTATGTACATGTATTTCCCCCTTTCACCTTATCACCTCTCCCTTTCATATCATTTCCCTCTTTATCATATCATTTCCCCCTTTATCATATCATTCCCCCTTTTATTAGAAATAATGACAAAGGTGTAATACTTATCATTTGTCAAAAATGTGGGAATGAGATTGCTTTATGTCTTCCATCATCTTCTCCCATTTCTCTTTGAGGTGCTCAAGGATCATGAATTCCAAGGTGAATCTAGCATGTATATCATATATGGTCTCTGTAACAGATATCTTAGGGGTGGAAATCAATGTTCTTGTCGAAGTCATATGTTGTTACAGTAATGTGAGATTTGGTAGTAGTAGAGCTTGGAGCTCAGTTACCTCATCTCGAACTTTGGATTCTTCCTCTTGAATCTCTAGTCTCAACCATTTAGATTTTACTAGCTTCTCATAATGCCACTTGAATGCATTTTCATCATTTGTGAGACCTTGTCCACTTGCCTTAAGATCTTCATCAATTTTGGCCAACTTGTCACTATACTCGGTCATGAAAGTTTCTAAAGTGCACAACTTTTGAATTATGTTTACTGCTTCTAATATTATTGGTTCTATAGTAGTAAATAACTTAGAAATTTTTACATTTTGTTCTACCACTTCCTGACTAATTTTCTATGCAAGCTTGTATAGACACTTCTTCTCAGCATGTTCTTCTATTTCCTTTTCTGCATCTACATTCTATGATGTGATGGAATTAGTAAGAAATGCCAATTGATCAATTATGGGTGCACTTTGATCAATATCTATGTCGGGTACTATTTGCAATAGTATTTCCTTGGTTGTCTCTGGACTTGTGAGTTCTTGTGCTCCTTCCTGAGCATGTCCCGAGTTGCCTTTCTTTTATAAAGTTCAAGATAATCTGTAAGTGACCCTAGATCCAATATCCAAGGATCACAGTCTAGTATATCAATGATTTCATCCAATGTTACTGGATTCTTTATTTTCTTCTTCTGTTAGAGTAATTAGTTAGTTTACTTACTCTTTTTTCTCTTAAGTTGTCTCTTAGGTGCATATAATTAATACTTTATATTAATTATATTGCGCAACCTAGTCTTTCAGTTTTAGGGTTTGTTCACCTTTATAGGCTGAATTTTGTAATGTTTTTTTCATAACTTAGAGAATAATATTGTGACTCTTCTTTTGAGTATCTCTGATCTCTACTTTTTCAATCTTGTGCTTCTTCTTTGTATCAGGTTATTTGTATGCAGGTGTATTCAGGTTCTATGAATTTGCATGTGTCAAATCCTGCATGGCATCAAAGCCACTTTGTCGCTGCCTGGTTGAAGGCTTTTGGAGCCACGATTCGAAGATGACAGCCACAGCTTCTCTAAGGTTTTTTCTGTCACTTTGAAGGAGGTTCTATTTTCTAGAGTCATTTGAGCCAAAATGGACTCCGCTATTGCTTTCAGAAGGCCTGGGAGAGTCAAAAAACATATAAATTTTGACTATTTTGACCTCTGTGACCACAGGCAAATTTTTTTAGCCTATTAGGGTCGTACGGGCTCAAAAATTGAGAAAAACCTCAAAAAAAATTCAAAAAAACATGCTTTTTTAAGCACTTTCAGGCACTTCCAGCTCGCACTACTAGTACGTCGCCTGCGTGCCATTGCTAGCCAGCGCGCCGCCCAGCGGCCACCGCGCCGCCACCCGGGCCCGCCGCCGCCACCCGGCCGCTCAGCCACCGCCCGCGCCCGGCCTGCCCGCCTCCTCCTCCCCGCCTGGCTGCCACCTCCACTAGTGGCGCCACCCATGGACCACCGCCGCGCCACCCAAGTCCTGCGATGGCCATACAGCTGTCAAATGTTTTGCAGGACTGTGTTTTTGCAGAGAGAGTGCTCTTTTGGGGTACTTGTGGTTTTTTTGCCATATCTTGGGCATACGGTGTCCTTTTTTGGAAAACAAAATATCGCCGAAAAGGTGTTTCCAAGCCCGTCGCATTAGTGTAGGTCTCATTTCTTGATTTTTCCATTTGCTTGCTAGTTTTTTATAGTCAAAGTCATACCTTTGTTTGTGCTCATGTTCTACTTCTGGAACTCAGGTTTTTTTCTCATTTCTTGTGATTTCATAGTAATTTGTGGTGTATAGGGGATAGGATTATACATTGTGGGGGGGTGCATTTTACTTTCTATAATTTCCTCCAGAAAGACCCTTCTACTTCTGTCTTATTCTTCTTCCAATGTCAGACCCCTCTGTGGCCCGACTGACACCTCATAACTACCACATATGGAAGCCACACATGACCAAACTCCTCATGTCATGAGGTTTATGGTCTTGCATGGATGCAGCTCAACCAGTTCTTCAGAGGCCTTATGAGGCACTTATGCACAAAAATAGGATGGATGAGGCAATGGGCCTCATTTCCATGAACATTTCAGATGGGTTGTTGTTCCACCTGGATGATCTGACTACACCCAGGGATATGTGGGACAAGTTCTCCACCTTGTTTGGCACCATGGATCAGTTCAAAATTCTCTAGATAGATGTAGAGTTCACCTCTTTGGCACCTGACTTATTCACCAGCATTAAGGATTTCGTGATGAAGTTCAAGTCTCTTTGATCTATTTTATAGGTTGCTGGAAAGACGAAGTCAGATGATGAGTGTATCTTCTTGATACTCTCCAAGCTTCATGGTCCTTATTAGATTTTTACTTCTACCTTCTACTCCACTATGGATGCACTGGGTGCCCGACATGTTATGCCCTCTTTTGAGACCTTCTGTGATAGGTTAACTCATGAGCAGTCCAAGCTCAGTCAGATGGATTCTCTTATAGGTTCACAGTCACAGGCATTGCTTGCCAAGTCATCTCAGGATACACAGAAGCCGAAGCCAAAGAAGATATCTGATTCCTCTTCTCAGCACTCTACTAGCCCACCATCTTCTTCTAAGAAGGAGAAATAGAAGTCTCATAACCCCACTTGTTCGTATTGTCAGAAGGGGCCCCATGATGAGTCCCATTGTTTTCAAAAGAGATTCGATGGCTATGAGAAACAGATTTCAGATTTGCAAGCTCTCCTTTAGAAGAGCACTATTTCCTCTCCATCCTCTTCCACCTCACAGGGGTCTACTTTTCAGTCTTTTGCCTCTTCTTCGACATCTGGACAGGATTTTGGATAGGGTCATGCATTACGGGCATCTGTTGCATCCCCTTCACAGGTCCCTTGGATACTGGATTCAGGTGCTTCTCACCATATGGCATCTTCTCAG
>MU223858.1:3351358-3377330 GCA_018584345.1 Thuja plicata
GGTCCTACACTAGTGACAATAGGTGTGAATCCTAAATCTTGAGCCTCTTGAGCTAAAGGTTTAACATTCAAATTCACAAGGTGAGTAATACTACACAATAAATTAATACCTTGATCATTATCACGGATAACTTTTTTAAGAGCCTCTATAGCTTGGATAGAATCTTAATTATGGTTTTCTTGGATAAGCCAATTACCCATTTTATCAAGTTTGGTTGAAAGGTTTCGCACTTGCTCAGGAGGAACTCTTAAAGAATCATCCTCATCATGAGATGAGTGAGAAGAGTTATGCTCCATAAAAGGATTGGAATCATGAGTTATCGAGTTGTCATCTGGGATCCTAAGGAAAAGAGTGGAAGACTTGGGATCAAAGGAACCCATAAGTCTACGGCTTCTTCTAATCGGGATACTATAAGTAGGACTAGATGTAGTAAAGCTCATACACCAATACAATGCAAATGAACTAATACAAAATTTTGAGATCTATTTCATTGAAATGTAATTTGAAAGAACATGCAAGATCTAACATACACATTGCAAATCTAACACCAAAAAAGAAAGAGTTGTCTATCGTGGGTTCACCAAAATGTAAAGATGAAATTTTTTTGTTAAGGGGGGGTTTGAATTGTTAATTGTTATTTGCGTTGATTTTCTTAACCCTACTTTACACTTAATTGAATTTGATTGATTGTATATTGCAATTGTGATTGTGATTAAGGGAAGATAAGATGCTCCTTTCTTTCACCCTCAAATACACAAATAGGAGATCCAATTTTGATCAACCCCAAAGGGTTAATACACAAATGAATCCACTATTTGGAAAGAGACCAAGAAAGGGGATCTTAAATTATATAAATTGATTTATTAATATGATTAATGACAGTAATTGAAAAGAATAGGAGAAAGTACCAACCTTACAAAATGGCAAATCAAAGATTGTTGTTTTCTGAGATCTGTAGACTATTTCTAGAGATTCTGACAGTTGATACCGAACCGAAACACAGAGACGGACAAAACCCAAAAATATTTTTCCATTCTGATGTTGTCTTATGAAAAAGGTCGACCCTGTACCACTTTTACCAACTCAATCTGCTCAACTCTGAAAGTGTCCCTGTTCGCACAGTCTAAAATAAATCCAAAAAGGGTATCCAGATCTGGCCTCAGATCTACAGTCCCAAACTTGTACCTACAAGAAAAAAAAAAATTTATTGGGGGAAAGGGGGTTGCCCTGGTCAAACCCCAGTTTTGCAATTAACCTTAATATATGTAAATGAAAATTGCATAAAGAATAACAAAGAAAAACTCAAATTCACCTTGCTTATAATGTCCTTGTGGTGGATTCGAATCCATGGATCCACAAGTATGCTTCAAAACGTGGAATGTAGAATGGAAGGATGTCTTCAATCTCTTGCTTGTAGATCTCCAACACCAAGTCTTGAATGGATTATTGAACTTGACAAGGGCTTTGGAAGAAAATGGATGGAGAGATCACCAAAAGGGCACTTTTTTGGCTTGAATCCTTCAATGGCCTCCAATGGATCTCCTTCATGCAAATGGATACTTGAGAATGACGGATGCTTGCTTCAAATCTTTCTTAATTGCTTTCTTGGACTTCACTTCATAAGGATGCTTGATGCTTGATTAGAAGACTTCAATTACTTGATCATGGTTAGAGAAAATGAGAGGAGAAAGCTCCATTTTATATGAAACTAGGGCACAATATTCTAAGGAGGCCTACATAGGATAATTAAATCATCATTTAAGCCTTTACCCCTAGGAGAGGACCTATATTAAATATAATTTAGGAATCAACTAATTCAGAACCTGAAACAACTGACCCAAAAGCAAGAATAGACTTTTTGTGAAGACCGACATCCCGAAAACCAAAAGTTCCCAGGATTTGGACCCTGGGACAGGGTCAAGGTCATCCCTATCCTAGGACAGGGCCGAGGTCAACCCTATCCTAGGGCAGGGCTGAGGTTGACCTTGTCCTAGTTGGTCGACCCTATCCCCAGATCCTAGGATCACAGGTCAGAGACCCAAAATGCAGAATTTAGGTTAGGAAATGGAGGTTAGAAAGGTAGGTCAGGGGGAAGCCATGTCAAGATTAGGAGCCCATTCAGAGGTGCTTTCTTTTCATGACCCCAAACCACTCACTCAGAAGGCTAAACCAGTCTCTTATGGAAGTGCTTCCATTTTCTGACTATACAGTTGGTATCTCTACTTCTCTCTAATCTTTGCTTGTAATTGTTTTGTGAATGAATGAGCTTTTCATCACCCTTTTATAGATGATGCCCTAAGTGGTGTAATAAATTATTTACCTACTTTTTGGTGGTTGAAGACGGATTCGCTCGGGGAATATACCAACTTTATCCTCGGTGAGAATGAGACGCTCGGGGTAAGTGACAACTTGGTTGCACTTGACATATGTTCACCGACGGTGCTCGGTATTTGGAAAAGACTTCATTGTCTTTTACATGATTACCAATGATGCTCGGTTTACATTAACAAGTTAGCTTTTATATGTATATCGATGATTCTTAGTATGTATTGACCGAAGAGATTGTATTCACAAAATCATAACAAGTAATACCATAGTGCCTCTTTATTCATGCTATTTTGGCATATTATCAATGTATATTGGAACTAATGTAAAATATAGCTTTGTATAGTGCAGTTCCATACTTGTTTTCTTAGGTGGGAGTGGTTATTTCACTAGATCCACTTGATAAGGTGTCACCAATTGTATTTCTTAGTCCAACATCATCTATGTTTGTATCTTTCCTCCATATTTTGTTTCTCATCTTCTTGATGTCTTCAATGGTATTTCCATTAGCAAAAGTGCTTGTCTCTGTCACTCGTCCTCTGCAGTTCTTGTTTAGATGACCAACCCCATGATAGTGTAAGCATGCCATTCTAGAGTTAGTCCTATTCCTAGACCTTCGTATCCATTTCCTCATGCAGTTTGCAGTGATGTCACCATAGCTACCACATGCTGTGCAATTTTTCCATGTGTTGTAATCCCAAACATATGAGTTACTAACTCTTTTGAGTTCATAAGGATTTTCTTGTTCTTTTGGTTTCTATGCTTTCTTTTTCTTTTTCCTGCATTCAAGAGATGTGTGCCCATGCATTTTGAAAGTAGGATAATATTTTTCCATGTAGGTTTCTTTCTTTGGTTGTTTCACCTTAGATTTGTATTCATGTTCTTTGTGTCCTTTCTTGTTACAGTTATAACATTTACCAATGAATGTAGAAGTGGATTTAGGAATACCTTTAATTTTGCTCCTGCAAACATTTGATGTGTGGCCTGGTTTTCCATAGTGATTGCATGACTGCTTCCTTGGTCTTGGATTTGTTTAGACATCTTTTTTATCAGCTTGGTATGATGATTCTCCATGCTCAGTATACCCTAGACCGGTATTTTTGTTGAGTCTCCTTTGTCCATTCAGAAAATCATCCATTCTTTTTGTACTCTCTTCAGCTTTCTTGATCATATCATTATGTTGTTGCTGAATCCTTACTTCATGCTTTAGTTTTTCATTTTCTTCTCTTAGATCACCAATAGCTTACAATTTCCCATTGAGTTTAGTAAGTCTTTGTATTTCAGATTCTCTCTCTTGTAGCTTTTCAATGATCTTCCTCCTGTCATCAATAGCTAGTGTTCTTTCTTGCTTAGCTTCTCTAGAATTATTCATAACATCAATCATCCTTACCATTTGTGTCTCTTGACTGATTTGTAGTGATTTCACTTGTCCATCAAGATGTTGATTGATTTCAGTCAGACTTGTAATGTTTCCTTCTGATGTGTCTGATGTATTGCTAGATGTAGATCCTGATGACTCAAACAAATTAGGTATCTCTTCTTCATGATAGTCTGTTTCATTACATCAAGATGCCATAAACTTTATTTCATCCAGTAGCTCTCTCATCTTTATTCTAGCTTCTTTGTAATTCTCATAGAAGATCTGTATCTGCAACTTTTGATTCTCAATATTATTGTCTAGCTTATACCTTTCCATTGTATGATATTTTATCTCAAGTGATTTAAACTTTTCCAAATCAGAGATCTAGCTCTGATACCAATTGTTGGAATAATGTAATGGTGTGTACTGAGAGGGGGGAGGATTAATCAGTACCCCTAAATTTTTTTATCAATTAACCCTTAATCCTTTAGTAATCAATTCCTTGTATTATCGACCATAGATGCTATTCTATCCTTATGCATGTAATATCAAATCACAAACTTAATTTGCATTTAAACATTCATAGAAACATTCATGAAATGTAATGACACATGACACATGAAACATCACACATCACACAAGAATTGGTAATGCAGAAAAACCATGTTAGAAGGTAAAAACTGCGGTGGGGATGAAACCCACAAAGCTTCACTATCTGCAAAATGGAAGGTGCCGGTGAAGGCTACAAGTTTGATCACTTCTGATGATCTTACCATGTTAGGAGTAACAATTTAGATGGGTTAGGTCTACTCTGTTAAGAGATTTAGCAACACTGTTAAGTATACACTCGGTTAAGAGATTTTCATAAGGATTGTTAAATTCACCTTCTTAAATGATTTCTTCTATTTTCTACACTTGTTAGAATATAGTAAAAAATACTTATTGACCCGATTATATGCAATCTTGAATTTATGAGTACAGATCCTTTAAGTTCACAATGTATGTGTATCACCTATAGTGATTGATTAATACCTCTGTTCTTCTCGATAGCCTTAAGTCTTGTTCTTCATGATTCATTTAATCTTTTGTTGTCCTTCTGCATAAAACTCTCTGTCTGATCCTTAGATGTGCTCTTCGGCTACAATCATCATCACATCCATCTATTCTGATTGATTACACATCTATTTATACAATGAATTAACCTATATAGGTTTCACACTATACAATGATAACTCTATGATAAGAGGTTTACAACTTGACCTTGATCTCCTAGTTTGCATGTTTACACTCAGTTAGACTAATTAAAACAATTAAATTTGCTTTACTTGTCCCTCAAGAAATGGTTTTAAAGATAAGCTTAAAGCTAAATATAAAACTCAAGTATTTTATCTGATGTGTAACTGAGATCCACATTTCTCAGAATTAAAGTTGTCCCTCGGTAGACTGGTGCTTGGGTTGCTCTATAGTCTATTCTTTCGGTGATGTCTTTGAACTGTCTATCAGTTTTGTCTTTAAACTATGTTGTCGGTTTACACTATAAATTGTCTGTCGATGAAAATTGGTTTTGGTGTTCAGTTTCACTTTAACAATTTTGGTGACCTCTGTGAACTGTTGTTTGTCGGGTTGCACTATAAACCTGTCTTTCGGTGATCATGTTACCGACGGTTCAAAAAGCATTTCCTTTGTATACTAATGACAAAATATGATCATCATTTTCATGATTAATGGTTCAAATGAACTCATCTATGATGAGAATGAATGGAGCACTTAGCACTCACTAGATCTAGGTGATGTTCATAGAGGTGAAGCACTGAGACTTCCCTAGAGGCCACCCATCCTAGTAGTACTCCAGCTTGAACCCTCTTAACTACAAAGTTTCCTCCATGGTGAAACCCATTCTGTTTGCAACCCCATTTGTAAAACCTTCATGAAGTGTTGTGCCTCATGAACCATTCTTTAGAAATCCCCTTAAGCTCATCAATTGATAAGTAGGAGATATTTTCCACAAGAAGTTAAATTGTGATATTGCTATCATGATTCAACTACATAGTTTTTTGAGTCTAACTCATTCATCCATCTTTCATGAGAAATGGTTCACACAAACCTATCTCTCTTGAGAATGAATGGAACACTTAACACTCATTGGGTCTGGGTGATACTGACAGAGCTGAAGCACCGTGACTTCTCGGGAGGTCACCTATCCCAATAGTACTCCAACTCAAGCACACTTAACTATGGAGTTTTCTCTATGCTTAAAACGAATCTTCTTGCAACTCCATTTTCAAAACCTTCACCAAGTGTTATGTCTTATGAGCCATTCATTAGAAAGATCCTTAAGATCATCAATTGATAAGTAGGAGATATTTTCCACAACAAGTCAAATTGTGATATTGGTGGATGCAAAGATCATATTTACAATTAGACACTCCACATGCCTGGAGAATCTAGCACTGGTGTGCAAGAAGAATGGAGGGATCATGTTATGTGTGGATTTTTGAAATTAGAATAGAGCATCAAAGCAAGACAATTATCGCTTGTCCTCATTAGACAAAGTACTCCAAATTTTTAATGGATCACAAATGGTGTCCTTTATAGATGGATATATATGATACAATTAGGTCATGGTGAAGGCAGAATACAAACTTAAAATTGCTTTCACCACCAATGGGGTACATTTGCCTAGCATTGCATGTTATTTGGATTAATCAATGATAGTGCCACCTTTCAATGTGTAATGGGTATAGCTTTTAGAATCTTTGTAGGAAAGTGTATTAGCATTTACATGGATGATTTAATAGTCTTCTCAAAGAATTGTGCAAATCATGTTGGTGACTCATAGAAAGTAATTTAGAGATCCCAAGATTTTGGTATCTTTTTGAATCCTAAGAAGTGTATCTTTGGGGTAACTAAAGGGAAATTGTCGGGCCATGTGAATTTAAAGAAGGTTATGGCTATTGACCTAGCGAGAATTGGAGAACCTGAGTGCCACATTTAAAATAATAATCCTCACCCTTTCATATCCTTTATAATCTAATATTGTGAAACCTTCAATTTTAACATAAGGGAGAAGGATAATTTTCCACTTTGTCCAACTTAAAATGTGCATGATTTATCCCACTCATTTTCTATAGAGCCTCCAAATAAATAATTTCAATGGAACCTTCTATCATATCTTATATGATATTTTTATAGTCTTCAATAGTTATGTATGAAATAAGACAAGGTTAGTAGTCAATAGGGACAACGTCTAAGAAGCACCTAAATGTACCATTTTCTCTACTTATTAATTAAAAATTACAATAGACTTTTCCAATTTTACAAAGTTGGTCTATGTGTGGAATAATCTAACATGACTATTGTGGTCTTACAGTTGTTGCGAAATAGCCACGAAATAGCCGTTAGACTTAAATTGTCAAACATTTCCGTGCTCCTGATGTAGCTTCCATGCTATCAAAAATAAAAGTCAAAAATATCTGGTCTTCTTTGAGGTCGCTACTGGAATACATGTATTTTACATTTAATAGAGTTTGTTTGTATCATTATATCGCTTGTTAAATCAAGTCTACATTTGCCGTCTTCAACAAGGAAATGTTATGAATGTGATGAGTCTACATTTTATCATCATTGAAGGGAGGCATAGTCAATTTGTCTTTTATTATATTCGTTAATATATTTTATCTATGATAATGAGACTCATACCGTGTGGATTAATCTAGCCAGACTTTTCTAGTCTCAATGGCTCTTGTCCTCTTCTTGCCAAAGACCCCCTCACTCACGCCTTAATTTCTCATATTGTAAATTATAAATATTTGATGGAAATATTGTAAATTGTAGAATAGGAACGCAATGTCTCTGCCTTCCTTTATACCCCGCTGACAGAAAAATAATCCCAATAATACAATTGTTATAGATGGGGATGGAGGTAGAGATGCAGATGTAATGGATCTCTGGTGGGTGGTGGGGAGTGGGGTTAAGTTATGGAGTGGGATTTGCTACTATGATTGCAGTTTTGTGTTTCCATCTAAAATGGAGATACACATGCTTTGCTTTGTGTTTCTCATATTTATATTGATTTATTGTTATTGTTCTATCATTTACTAGAAAACAAATAGTTTTTAGCTTAAATAACTTGTTGTATAGTGTGCTTTTAATATTAAATACAATGTTTGTGTTCATTAAATTCAATATATTTTCTACATGAGGTCACAAGGTAATGGATAACAATAAATTAGAATAGACATTTAAAATTTGAATAATGGGAACTAGACTAGTGATTGGGTCTAAGAATTAGACAAATGATTTGAGTAGTAAGATCATATATTGATAGTAAGTTTTGAAAGTAGTGTAAACCAAAGATCACAAAGTGTACACACTTATTTTCCCTTTCCTTTCCTTCACTTTATTACACATGTCAATCATCATGAGTCACATGTAATGACTAGTATTTGCACCTTAATATTTTTTAGCTACAGTTTTAGAGCCGATGATCATTATGCATTATTACTTTACATCAAGGTGTCTCTAAAATGTTTTAGTTTTTGCACTCGCATGAATAACATGAAATTCATGCATATTATATATTGATGTGTTTTTCAAATCTTATTTCAAAACAATCATCCATTTGCATAAAAAAAAAAATTCATCATAGTAAATAACAATTCTATAAAAACTTTATTCCAAAATGTTTATATTATTTTGCGCACATCAATATGACAAGCTGTCTATTTATAAGCTACAAAAATTTATATAATCGTACAACAATCCAGTATATATAAACAAAATACACATACACACTCGACGGAAATACCACTAAAAAAATGATTACTCTAGTTAATTGGTCATTGTAGAGACTTAAGGATGCTTCAATTTAAAAATCTTACAAAGAATAAAATTAAAAGAAATATATAGCTTGCCTAACGCATTGACAAACTGTACTTTTTTTTACATTCTTATCGAGGCTAGATACTTTTTTTTTTCCAATGGTTTCTAATTTTTCATTCTAATTGCAATTGAATCAGTTTTAAAAATAAAAAAAATCATGTTGGCCTGTTTTGAATTGCAGGAGATGAATTTATAAAGGTGTTTTGTAACTCCTGGCCAGATTCATATCTTAGGCAAGTCTATAGAAATTGTTTGTTCCAACTTTAAAAAATAACTCAATTGGTACCATTTTTTATTTTTCTCTTCCAACACCAAAGAAATATATACATGAATTTTTATAAAGTATAGATAATTAGTGGGATAAAGAAAGTTGAAATCTTTATTGCATGTTGATTCTAGTTTGATTTTGAATGTGAGAAAACTAATAGTTGTTATTATTATTTAAGCCATCTTCTTTTGCCTATAACTTACTATCTTCTAGTACACCATATTACTACTAGAGTGCAGATGCATCATATATAAAATAGATAGGACAACGCTTTGGCATAGAGTAGTTTGTACAAATGTATAATAATTATCAAATATTTACATTTAAAAAATAAAGTATAGGTATTAGAGGTAAATATTTAAAGGACAACTTAGAGTTTGTTACAAATAATATAATTTACAAAAGCAAGTCCATTTTTAAATCCTTCTCACTGCAATAAAATGACATAAATTCAACAAAAATATTCGGTTTCATTTAAAAATAATTAAATATTGAGCTCATTTCCTCTAATAGTTTGATCAAAATAAAAAATTATTAATAATCTCAATAGAACAATGGTACATTGGAGGCACATTCAATTCTGACACTGTTTTCTATTTAAAGATAAAACCTAAAGAGTACTTATCAGAAAACCATATCTTTAAAATACATAATAAACTATATAAATTTACATGAAAATTTATGGATGTTGCTATCGATTAGAGTGCAACTTGGGTCATCTATGATCTCTCTATATCTATATTAGTGTCATTTACATAGTAAGATGGATCTCACAAATGATGAGCTTTTGAGATACCACTAGAATATGATCAAATAGTAATACAAAATGTGTACAAGACGAAAATTTGACCCCTGATGTATGAGATCTATTTCTTATTCTATATGCCACTACTTGGTGGGTCTAACATTTGATTTTAAGATTAATTTTTTGTAAATTGAATGGTAAATGATTTGTGAGGTTGTGTAATATCCTTTGCAACAATTTATATCATATTTTTAATTACTTAAATAACATGAGAAATTGCTTTGTTTAAACTAGAAAAGCTACAAAGAGTGCAACCAAACCCATGCCAAATCTGTAGGTCCTCTTTTTACTATTCAGGTGGTAATTAGTTAAATCTTCTTATATCTTCCTGTTGGTAAACAGATTTGTCACTGCGAGTGCTTCTTCAAAATTGACCTTGTTTGCCCTATGAGGAGTGACAACCATGCCAATAGTTGAAGAGATCACAACTGGATTACGATCTAATCACAATCTTCCTCTGCGTTTGAGAGGGGCAACTCCTTCCTATGGGGGTATTTGTATTTTCTAAGTACTTTTCGCCTGAAAGTACAAAAAGGAAACAAAACTAAACTAAAGGAAATGGACGACAGAAACCCCAATAGTAGACATACGAATACCATGTCAGATTCCTACATGACAACATATTACAAAGGGGTTTTAAATGTGAGATAAGTTGGATATGTGAAATTGATGAAAGAAAAGAAACATGCTTCAACATACGAGGAAACAAGTAGCCTCAACATTTTCTAACCAAGATACTAGGGTGTGAACATGCTTCATCTTTTACATATATCCAATGTACTTAAAGGGATCATCAATTTAACATATGAGAAATAGATAACCATAATTGGAAAATATATTTAAGACATACGAATCAAATGCATTCTTGGTTATTCTTTCGAAAATATACAATTTCAAAATTCTTCAAGTACTAAGTATGAACATAAAAGTTCTTTGTAAGTTTCTCCACACGATTCGGCAGAGTTTCCCCCTCTTTGCAAAAAGTTCTCCTCCTTTTACATTACATAAGCCTTCTATTTATAGAGTCGCCCTAATAACTAACTTGTAACTACCTTTCTGGACTAGTAACTAACCAAGTTAGAGTGTTGAAATTACACATATTTTTACAACTAACTTTAACTTTTTATAAAATAAAAGTCAAAATCCTAACTTTTATAATGACTAGAGCCCAAAAGCTAACTTTAACTACAATGGGTGTCGACGCTTATTCCAAGCTCCCACCTTGGCTTCCATATTCATTTGATTGCCGCCTTTTCTAGAATGCATTATGTCAAACAGTTTCTCTTGCTTTCCCTGTTAATGGTTCCACCTTCGACATGCATATCTACCGGAGAATTATCCAACTATAATATCAAATTAAATCTGTGCCTACCGTGTTTTGTTTCCTAATAATTGCTCCATTAATTTCCATTACTTCAATGCATTATGATAAACATCTAACATGGTTTGAGACTGAAATTCTTCAAAGCATTATGTTGAATTTCTCGGCCACACTAATTATGATTCCCCATTTTATATGCATGTCTACAAGACATCACCAACTGTAATATCTAACAGAAAATATCCCTTATTCTTTGTGTTATGATAAATCTCCATAGGCTGTTGCGTCTCTTTGAAAGTTTCCTAAGCCATTTCATCAAATGCATGTTGTACATATGCTGCAATCATCAAATCTTATGAGATGACATCTATTTGGGGCAATTTGTCAAACAATTCACGAGCACACGACAAGGAAAGTTATCGTGGGAACGAAGGTTGATCATGGAATTTGCAACCACAACGTTTGATCATTTCTCTTATCTACTTCGATGGATGTTTGTAATCCGGCTCTAAGGCTCTCGTCACATTGTACGAAACAAGAGTGCTCCACACATTATCACAACACTCCCAATTTGACACCTGCGGCTTTTCGCATTCGGTCAAACAAATAACAGTCACACGGCATGGGCTTGGTGATCTTTACGCTCATTAATGAATTCTCGCCTAGTTGAAAGGGGGAGGATGTTAGCGAAAATTGTTGAATTCACACGTTCCTCTCACAAAGTCAAGCACATCCTTTTGAGACACTACATCAAATAGTTCGTGTGCCTCCATATCTCTCCTTCACATTTTGAATGTATTCCCAAATTGAGCATTTCAGAACATTATCTCTGACTTAAAATCAACCTTCGCTATTCTTTGTTTCAAAGTTCCCATTCTGGAATGGCGGGGAGAATGCTTGACAAGACTGTGGAGAGCGGTTTATAGAAGCCGATACGATTCATTTCAATGTTTTTAAATCTTCCATCAATGATTCACCAGTGCGGACACAATAATCATTACATTCCTTACTAGGCAAAGATCTCTTTCTGGTTTGGTATTGAAATGCTAGTCTTACTCTTATGCTTTGCATGTGCTTATACATTTCACATATATGAATATAATCATGACCATTGCAACCCCAAAATAAATCATTCTCTTTTAATGATTTAATGAAGGCCTATACCTTGTTCATACTTCCACATTTTTCACACATACTTTTACTGCTTTGTACCTCCCCTCTGCACATGTTTGGAAATCTCCAAATTCTTTAAAACAAATCCATCTTCTTCAAACTGTATTTCTGTGAGATATTTGGTCAAATAGTATCGACCAACTATATTCTTTAAACTTTCCCCGGGGTTTTTGATTACCAATCCATTTTCTGAAAATCTGGCAATTGCTTCATCTTCAACATTACACCTCCTAACCATATTTTCTTGGAAGTTTCTGCAATATAGTTATAAAGTTGGAGTTCAAGTTTGAGTTTGGTTTCTATGAAATTTGAAGAGGTTAGGATCAGGGCAATTACTTGGCAAAAATTAGGATTCTAACTCTTAACTTATTATTAGGTTCAAGATTGAGTTGTTATGTTGACTTCTAACTTTCTAACATTTTTGGCTTCACTTTTCACCATGGCTAACCATTAATTCTTAACCTTTTATTATAAATTAAGGTTGGGGATGGTTAGGATGTTGACAGGAAAGAATGAGATGTTGACCCTTGACCCTTAACCGTTAACTTTTAATAAGTTAAGATTTTTATTTTTGAATTTTAATTTTAAATTTTAAATAAATTTAAAATTAAAACACCAACTTCAAGAATGGATAACTTTTGACTCACAACGTCGATTTAAGAAATTCAAAGTACGACACGACGCTGACAACGAGCCGGAGAATTTGGAAACATAAAAAAACTAGGAACCCCATGAATTACTAACCTTTTTCAAGCTCAAATCTTGACATGTTTTGGTTATTTACAACCCGAAATGATGACACTTTTAAAATTTGACTAAGGGCCAAGGAAAAGTATGTGCAAATAGACAGTCACATAGACCCCACAAATAACCTTGGATATGACTAACAATTTTTTTTTTTGGCCTATTTAAGAAACCACTGCAACACTTCCTCAAATCATTTCGTTTTAGCCTATTTGGTAGCTAGAAAATGCCTAGAATTGGCATTATCTAATTCTCAGTTTTGTTTCTTCAATGTTTGTGTCCATCCAAAAAAACTGGAATTGGAATTTTGAAATCCCAATTTTGCCCCAAAATAGGCATTATGCATCTTCCAACCAAATAGGTGGAATTTCAATTTCGAATTCTAATTCTAATTTTTATAAAATGAGTTTTAATATCTCACTAGATTCTTGACTTCTCCGAACCTTCATTCCGATGCAGTGTTGTATATTATATTGCTATATACACACGTGTGTATATATACACATTTGTGTGCATATGTGTATATATACACTTATGTGTATACACACACACACACACACAGATATATGTGTGTGTGTGTACACACATATGTGTATATACACATATATAAAAATAGGTGTGTGTGTATATATATATAGGTGTGTGTGTATATATATTCAAAGAAATTAAGAAATAAACAATTAAAAATCCTTATGTATCTTCTCAGTCATCTTCTGGGTGAACCAAACAGGTCCAACCCATATTCTAAAAATCATTTTCAAGATAAGTATCTTCCAGAATTGCAACATCTTCCAAAATTGACTATATCCAACATTTGGTATTCCAGTATCCAAACGAGCTAATTTCTAGAACTCAAGATTATGGGAATCGGGACCCAAACACAAATATGATTCAAGGAAAACATGAAACATAGAATGTGAAATTTGCATTTAATGCCATGGCTTTTACTTCGTAGGTCTACACCATAGAAGTTTGTTTAGCATCTGTTGTTCTAGATGTAGCTAGTTTTTGGAATTTGTTTTCTCTGATTGAACCAGCGCCATCAAGTGCGGTGAATATGACGAATGTAGTAGTTAAATTCGGGTAGAAAACAAGAAAACAAATCCTTTTGTACAATTTAATCTCTTTGGTAGTCTATTTAGATCCTTAAGCTTCTTGTCAACCTCATCTTTCAAGGAAAAGATGTTATTGAAATGAGTTCTATTATAGAAAGCAAATTTTGTTTGATATACTTTAGTTTGACACAAAAAAGAACAACTTTGATCCCTTAATCCTGCATTCTGACCACCAATCTGAAACCAAATTTATAAAATCTGCATCTTTAAGGCACATATTTTCAAATTTAAATGGGCACGACTGAGACTTATCTTCCCCAAAAATGTCCAATTGGATGCGAAAATGATCTGATCCTGAAGTTGGAGAAATAGAAGCTTTAAAGTCAAATGGAAAGATTGTGAGATCACCTTTAAAGAAAAATCTCTCAAATTTTCTTGAAATGTTGTTATGCCCAAGTCTCTTGTTTGACCAAGTGTACAAACCATTGTCTAGTTCTATTTCTATTAAATTATCGGATTGTAACCAATCCTTGAAATTAGTTTGGGATTGTGACTCCTTTTGAGAACCACCCAGTTTGTCTGATGGATGAGCTATGGCATTAAAGTTTCCCCCTAAAAAGATATTCCCATATGCCAGGGAAAAAAGACATCTGCTAATATAATTAAATCCTTCTTATATAATATTTAATTACTATATTTAAGATAAATATATAATTTATAACATAAATTATATATTTACTTGATTTTGCCTTTTCTTTGATAAATTAATTTATATACTATTAAAAATATTATATTAATGATATATTTTGAATATTTAATATATTTAATATAAAATATATTCTACTTATCAATATAATAATGATTTATAAATATATCGATAATATAATTTAGGGCATTCTCTGCATTTTCTCGCATTTTGTGCTTCTCTCCTCGATTTGCATTCCCCAGATGTGTGTCCCCACACTTGGCTGGCGATGCTGGTGAGATATTTGCATACTTTATCTTGTCATATTTATGCAGCACAATAGAATATTCCAACAACTACTCCAACTATAGAGGAGATTGAAGACATCTTGGATAGTCGTGTTGGCAGAAGCACAAAGAGTAGGACATATGAAGAATATTTTGTCAAATGGAACGGACGACCTCTAGAAGATTCATCATGTGTATCAAGGGAGGAGGTTAACCATCTTAGTTTTCCTTTGAACACGTGAGATGTGACAAGGTCACTTCTCAAATTACCTCGTGTGTCTGATGCAGGAGCATCCTGGGTTTAAGAGAAATCTTGCATCACAAAAAATATTTGCATACTTTCTCTTGTCATATTTATGTAGTACAATGGAATATTCCAAAAACTACTCCAACTACAGAGGAGATTGAAGAAATCTTGGATAGTCATGTTGGTAGAAGCACAAGGAATAGCACATATGAAGAATATTTGGTCAAATGGAAGGCATGACCTCTAGAAGATTCATCATGGGTATCAAGGGAGGAGGTTAACCATCTTGGTTTTCCTTGGAACATGTGAGATGTGACAAGGTCACTTCTCCAATTACCTCGGGTGTCTGATGCAAGAGCATCCTAGGTTTAAGAGAAATCTTGCATCACAAAAAAATATTTTATGGTTTCTTTTCAATAAGGGCTATCTTTGTGCTAAGCTACTATTTATGGAAATTTACTATTTTTAATAAGTTCTTCGTTTGAGCTTGGAATGTTCTATTTTCTTCCCTGGAGGTTCACTTTGACTGTATCAACCTACCAGTAAAGTTTCATTGCATGATGAAGTCTATATTTGTAGATATTGAAATTGTTGGGTATTGGCAGCAGGGTACAAAAACTTTGAACTCAGTTTTGAAGGCTTTAGAGGCTTTGAAAGGGGTCGAAACCTTGGCTAACAAAATTTATTCTAGTAAAAATTTGTAGAGCACTTCGTGACATTTCTGTTGACGGGACTTCGGTGATCGGGTCCGCCAGCAGTCATAAGTTGTCACTAGCTACCGGGGTACCAGCCAACTCCACCTGTAAAGGTAATCCAGGGTAAAGAGACTCCCCGGGCCTCCAAGCACTTGGATGTCGGGTCTCGATGGTGTGGGGCTCGGTTGGGAGAGGTGACTATTTTTTAGGGGGATAGCTAGTTACTTCAACTCGTTCTCTCTGGGGATTCAGATGGATAAGGTTTCTCCAAGCACTCTACACTTAGCAAATAAACTGGAAAAGAGATCCTGTAGAGTTAGAAATGTTTAATCTATCTATAGTTATGCCAAACATTCTACACATCAATAATGTTCTGATAGTGAACTAAATACTAAAGAAGTACACAACCATCAGTTTATATTTCATCAGTAGCAAGAGGAAAGAGGTTGTTAATCTACTTTTAAGTATCAGAACAGAAGACATGAAGAACATTGAACATAAAATACCATTAACTCAGAAGATTGAATGCCAAACAACATCATTACAAGAACTCTCTCTTCTTCATTAACATTCCTTCCAGCAAGAACTACTGCATGGTACAATGGTAGCTCCAAGGGAGCATCTAACTACTTGAAATCTTAGACTCAGGAGCATTGAGCTCTGCAACATGAGAAAATGAGAGAATTCTATTACTATGGATTGTAAAATCATCATCATCAATTTTGCCGACCCTTGGAATAGGGCTGGACTTACTATTTATACATATTTACATCTAACCCTAACCCTAAACCTATTTTACATCTCACAAAAAAATATTATATCCGGTGGTCGGTACTACCTGCACCACGCTACAAAAGATATTAAGATGGAGGAGGTCTGGCATGTCAGAAGAACAAGACAAGAGGGTGGAGTGGAAGAATTAGCCTTGAGAAGAGAGCCGTGAAGGATAAAGAAGAAATCCAATCCCCCAGGGATCGAGGGAACATGCCTCATAAATGAGAAAAGTGGCACCCTGTCTCCAATGTGCCAGGTGTTCCTCTGAAACGGTGCCTCGGGAAGACCATCTATCAGAAGTCCCTTCGCTGATCTGGCATGCCTTGATGTAGCCAACTACCTTCTGACAACCCTTATTAACTTCTTGAAAGTGACCGGTCGGCCCCAGGGACTGGGACACAGATCACAGAAAGAATACAAAAGTGTAGGATCCAGGAACTTACGTTCTGAAAGAATAAATAATACAAAATGTTTTCTCCAACTCCCAGAGAACCTTTATTTCTACTTACTATCATTGAAGGTCTGGAGGAGGTAGGAGATTCCATCCTTATCAATATCCTTAAGCCCTGACCACCGATATTTGGCCAACTCAATCTGTTCCCCGAGTTCCAGAACATTTCCTTTGAATTCATCGGCCATTTTTGCCGCATCATGACCCCTGAGGATCATGCGAGTTATCCATGCCATTTGAGGTCCATCTATTCCCTCTGAGGATTGGTACCCTAATTCCATTAGTTCATCAAACTTCCCCAGGATGTATTCCTCCGGTGTGCAAGTATCAGTGTTGAATGGGTCAGCTCCGGAGACCTGAACGTAACAAAAGACTTGTATAAATTAAAAGAATACTATACTATATTAATCCTCTCCCGTAGAGTCTCCACCAGTTGCTTGAGCACGTCCAATGTAAGGTCAAGTCTGGAGTGTTGGCTTCTCACAAAATCAAACAGCTCCTCCCCCAAAATACCAGATTCTGAAACTATGTCTTCCCTGAGGTTGAGGAGTTCATCCAGTTCAACTTTCCATGCCTCGTAATCTTCAATGTCACCTTCCCATATATTGATAATTTTTTTAGCCTGATGTAAAATGTGTCAGGCCTCATATAAGTCCAGGAGGGTGGTCACCAGGAAACGCTAGACATTTCCTACCTGCAAAGTAACCCACTCATCGATCGCCTGGGCTTTCTTCTTCATCACCCGTAATGAATCTATGTCGCTTTGCGATAGTGGAGCATCAGATGTGGAAGCCTCTAGAGGGATGGCACTGATAGGTCAGGCCATCTCAGTTAGCAATCCCGTGAGGTTTGTAGTTTTTTCCTTTTTCGCTTTGATCCTTTGGGCCTCCTTTTCATAACGGGCCTCCATTGCCTTGGCCACTTCTTTCAACAGGTTTACTTCGCCCTATTTCCTTCTTTTTCCCATTGATATCTCTATGATATCATAATCCTCGACCTTGTCCGTTGCTTCATCATCGTGTGGGGGAGGAGTTTCCACTACAACAACTATTTCTCTACCCGATCTGGTTCGCAAAGTATGAACCGTCCGGGCCTTCTTGGCCTTTGGTGGATTTTGGGCCTGAGCCATCATCTCAGCAAGGGAGAGATGAGCTCTAGGGGTTGGGGGAGCCTTCCTTTTTCTGGTCTCAGCTAACCACTACGGTGGTAGGGGTGGCGTATTGGCCAAGATGTGTTATTGCGGTTCTTCCCTGATATTCTAAGGTTGTTCTTCAATGGCACGCGCATCAGCCTGTTCTTCCCCTATGATATTTTCTTCCTCGGCCTTATCCTCTGTATCTTTGGGTGTGTCTAGGTCCTCATTAGCAGCCCCAGGGATTTCCTCTTCTCGCTATTGTTCTTCCTCAGCTTCCTCTACTGGGACTTCTTCCTCCATGGGAACTTCCTCTTGTAATGGGGGTGGTAACGGGCCAAGATTTAAAGTTTGAGCCACTATTATCACCTGCCCGAATGTTGACTCCTGGAGTGGTGCTTGGAACACGATGGCAGGGGTTACGGTTGCTCCCGTAGTTCCAATTTCCCTAGTAGACACCATTTGTTCATTTTTCCTTTGTTGATCCAACCCCATGTCCTGTACCTCCAAGATTTAAGAGGTGATCTCTTGATCTATCTCCTTTTCTTCCTCCTCTTCCCGCTCTTGTTCCTGCTCCTGTGTAGGTTCCTCTTCTCGAGCCTCTTCTTGATCTGGGACCTCATCCTCCTGTTGTTTGATGCCCCCCTATAGGTTCCAAAAATCATCAGTTGCAAATACATCATCAAATTCCTCCTATGGGGGAGGGTTGGCCAGGGTATTAGCAGGTTCTTGTTCCTCCTCCGGCTCCAGGGAGTCAGAAGAAAGGATCTCCACCTATGGGACTTGAGGCATCCCTAGTACCTGCTCTACCTTAGGCTTTGGATTAATCCTTTTCTTTCACCTTGTAACCAAGGGTGGCCTTGCATCCCTTAGTACCTATTCTTCAGTCAGATCAATCCCCATTTCCTTGACCATTAAGGCCGCCAGTGAAGGGGAGGAGGGAGGATGAACTGGTCTGGTCATTAGTACCAGGGTGGCCAGCCTTATAATCAAGCTCTCCCTCATTTGTTGGGAGGCTGCTACTGAATATTTTATTTTTTCTTGGATGGGGGTCTCTTGTGGAGGCAGGGTTTCCATTATTCCCTTTCCCATGTGTTCCCTCTGTGAGGAGGTCCCAGCTCCCGGGGTTAACCTTGGTGCCGGTGGTACCGCTTTGCGAACACTCCCAGGGAACACCCTTTTGAAATAGTCATGGCTGTGCTCCACCACATTGCGGGTGAACTCCTCAATGGTGGGCCCCTCCTGGGCATTCCAATCCACTGATGGGAGCACCAATTTATTGATCCTCTTTTCCTTTTTCTAGGGATCGATCGTAAATCCAGAATCTGAAAAGTCTGCTAGAAATCTCTAGAGCTTCAATTTGTCCATCATCCCTATAGACATCCAGACATAGTGCTGGCCCCAAAATTTGACATCATCCTAGCATCCTTCCCAAAAATCTTCCATATGGTACTGATGGGGCTTCGAGGCCCAGGGAAGTGCCACTGCTATCTTCCCGTGCGGATCAAAGTGTTTCCGCGCTAGGTAAAACTCTGTCAAATTGTAACTTTTAAGCTCATTCTCCACCTCTTTGGCAGCGGCTAGACTCCATGAATAATTCCCACAAGTAATTGGGAATGGGATGTTTGTGACCTTCTTTAGGTTGATATAGGCATGCAACTCTAGCATCTGCCTACAATACTCCAGGAGAATTATCTTGTACCCACAATGTTTGGGCAACAAGTAGGGTTTCCCAGAGAAGCTGGTTACCCTTATGTATGTATGCTATTGAAACTGTATATAATAATGTCCATAGCTCTAGACTAAATTCATCACCTCTGTGGACAGGCAGTATCCTGCATCCCAGGTGGGTGTGAGTAGGTTGTAGTATAGGAATGCATCGTTGACCCTGGAGAAATTGGGGAAGCTAGCCTTCCATTGGATCTGGGGAAAATGGTCCCAAGGGGTCTTCTAGCTAGGAGCTATCCCGAGTATGCCATCGGTGAGTAGTCCATTGGTGCAGGGTCACTGATGTGCCAGTGCCCATAAAATGTAGGAAGTCATATAGAACTTCTTCTTTTAAACCACTTGGAGAAATTGTGAATCTACGTGGTTGGAGATGATGCTAGCCCAGTCAAAATACTCTCCATTGGTGGAGATGCCGAGCAGGAAATAATACATCCATGTTGAGAACTCCCGGGCATGGGGTTTGGTGAATACCTGACATAATGCTATTATCCCCATCTGGATACTCTACTTAAATTTAGACTGGGGGAGTTCTAGCTTCATCATCTTCAGATCCCTCTTTGGGGTCTTGAGCTAGTGGTTATTTATGTATACTTTGGTTGCTTCCTCCAATAGCTTGAATTGCGCTAAGGCATCTAATCTAGTGACCACAGTCGGCTTGTTAAACTGAGGAATCCCCAGGCCCACTTGGAAGGTGGCAGCGTTGAGAGACACCATGGGATTTGGGTACCCACTGGGCTCTAGGGCTGTGAGCATGAGAGCACGGACGTCCGAGTTGTAATGTGCCACCAGCATGAGGATCAGTTCCATACATTGCATGGAACACATAAAATAGGTAGCCTTGAGGATCCTAGAATCCCCAACATTGATTTCTAGTGGGTCTCCAGCATGCCCTTGAATGTACATTACCTTCACCAGGGCCTACATTTTGGCCCACATCCCGACACTGGTGTCGGTGATTGCCTAAACCTTGGAATCAATTTTTGATCCCACTATAATATTGTCCTAATATACTTCATGGTGAGAGGCATCTTCTCCAGGGCCCTCTCCATCTTGGATCTTATAGCTACCCGAGTGACTCTCGTGGAAGGAAGTTCTAAAATTCCAGGTGGCGAAGACACAAAAGCCTCAGACATGATGAAAGTGTTTGTCTTTTAAAACCTGCAAGGTAAGGTGATTTTCAAAACATACAGATAAATAATAATAATAATCCGGGGTCTGGGGAACTTACCATCGTATTGCTTTTTTTACTTGAAAGGTTAGTTCAGTTCAAAAATCCCAGAAAGCACACATACTTAGCAAAAATTGGAAAATTAATCAATGTCTGGGCCTGGAGGTCTCACCATATTAAACAAAAGTGAAATGTGGGTTGATGGAGGAGAGACCCAGTGTCTAAAAAACTGACTGTTGTGATGTGTGTTCAAAAAGTGAGCCGTCAGACACACGTGGATGCCTTGTGGGTATACAATAAATGGGAGTTATGGCGACGACGACAGAACCAACTATCTGAATGCGCAAAAAGTGAAGGCCACTTGGATAAATTTAAATGTGCACATGGGACATAAATGGATGGCCACCTATCCCTCGACTAGAGCACAAGATCGCAAAATTATTCATTGACTACTAGCTCATCGCCATGTGAGAACTATTTTCTAAATGGTGCATGCCTTTTTGGCACATCATACTTGTACCCTGATATACAAAAACTATAAGTTACTTGTACCATGACCAATGTGGGATAAATAAATTTGAGCATTTCTTTAAACAAAATAGAGAAGATAAGGCACTCGTTCAACTTGACCCTTAAAAATCTTATTGTAGATGCATGGAAGATCCCTTCCCTTGCACAAATCCACTCTATCTTCTCCTCTGCTAATCTTCAACCTAAAAAACAAGAACATGAAAACCGCTGAAGAAAATAGTTTTTGTGGCTGCCTAAAGAGACACTTTACAAAATCACTCAATCTATAAACATGGGGCTAAAAATTGGATATATGAGCTGAATACAAAGAGGGGAAAATACCTTCCTGGTGGTCATTCATGAAACTCCGAAGGTGCTCAATTATTTACTATCAAAACTGGGCAATTCCAAACAAGTGCAGAGAAGTATTTACATGCCTTACGGAAATTTAAACATGGTAATTTAAAAATTTTGAGGGTGCCAATAGGCTAATTGATGTTTGCATAGACATCAATTATTCGATTGATGTTTCTACCCTAACAACTAATCCTACCCTATTTAATGTGAAAAATGAGCATTTAATGCAGAATTTAAAATTGGAAACAAAGCATAAAGGAATGGTTTATGGACTCATGGGTGGGTCCTAGTCGGTGGGTCTCTAACAGGTTCTGATACTCTCCCCAAGCTGACTCTTCTCCCTCTTGTTCCCCATGTCTCTCTCACTCTAATTTTTATATTGGTCGTTGTGAAAGTGACCCTTTATGAGGCCTCTTGGCCCTACTTATAGCCCCCCTTGGCCGATTTTTCATCCCAGTCCACATTTTTTGTCCCAGTCCCCATTTTTGTCCCAATTTCTCCCATCCCTTGACGGTCATGCAATTTTTCAACCATTTCCTACTTCTTCCTCCTTTTTGCGACCTATCTAAAGAAATTTACACAAAAAAAAATTCGCGTTATTTTCTCGAGGAGCTATTGCTCTCACCATTGTCACGACTCTTAGGTACCCAATTTCTTCTATGGTGTCTTATTTTATTTTCTTTGACACGACTCCACTTGCGACACCACATCAAAGAGGGGATTGTAATGACCTAAAAATGGTCTAGTAAACTATAAAACCCCTTTATAAACATTAAAATTTAAATACTAGACTACTTCTTGTGTTTAATCAATTTTGCACATTGTTTAATCTCTTATTTCTTGATCAAATCATCATTTTATTATTTGTTCGATGATATCCTAAAGTTTGGCCACTTTATTTAATTCAAAGAACATGTTCTATTTTAATTAAATAAAATCCACCTTATCCTATGTGTGCACATGAAAAAGGAGTTTCCTAATTTAAATAAAAAAAGAAAAAAAATTTGTCTACACATTGAATGCACACTTTCCAAGATGAGTGGAATCTCCTTTTGCCTCTTAATATTTTCCACACATCTTTTTTCCTCTTAGCCATATCGATTTATTTTTCCTCTAGGGAATCTTGTGCACCAAATTCAAAATGAGTATTTTTATTCACCCTTGGAGTTTGCCTTTTAATCTCTACCGTTCATTGCTCTTTAAAATGAGGCTCTCTCCTCACTCTTGAAAAAAAAATAAAGGTAATAGATTACTCACTCATGTTATTGTTATGTTATCACTTTGTTTGCTTACATTCTTAGAGCATTCTTGAGCACTCTTGCATTCTAGATTAGTATTGTAATCTAGGAGGTATTGTAATCTTGCTAGATTAGCTTTTCTTTCCTTGTTCTTTCATTTGCATCATAGCTTAGTTATTGCATTTCATCTTAGAGTATCTCTCATTTTCATCATCATTTGAATCTTCCATTCTATGGTGCACCTTGCAAGGGTCTTCTATTAAGGTTCATTTGAGAGCCACCATTCACACTATCTTAGATTCTTGCACGTCATAGATAGGAAGCTATAAGTTGTTTCTTGAGACTTCCTTCTTAATGGATTCTCTCAAGTATAATGGTTTATAGAATGTGTCACATTTTGATCACATGGGGAAAAATGTAGACATCTAAAATTATTCCTATTAATTAGGTTTATTTTAATTAATAATCCCTTCAATATTATAATTAATTTTAATTAATTAATTGATTGATTGATTATCTTTGGTATGTTCATCTACCCATTTAATTAAATTTATTTAATTAATTTGGGTTCATTACCTACGGTATTTAAATTTAATTTAAATTAAATCCTAATCTAAACCTAGATCCTACCTTACACCCATCACTTCACTTTCTAAACCTATCTTTATTACTAATCATCCACTAATCATGATTAAAAAGTGATTCTTAACCTCATTATCCCCTAATGAGTTTCTCACACATGTGTGAGAAACTCTTCCCAAGGAAGCAACCAAACTTCCTTAAATTTTCATATACTCTTGTCCCCTACTCCTGTCTTCAAGGTTGCTCACACATGTGTGAGAAACCTTGGGCCCTGCAAACCTTATATGCTCATCTTGTCTCAAGTTGACTTTTGTTTTTCCATCCCCTTTAGCATATGCATCCCCTTATGTTGATCCTATGTGGATTCCACATAGGTGCCACCTCATTCAAGCCCTCACCCTTTCTCCGAAAATATATAAATAGGAGCTTTGCCAATTGAAAATCATCTCTCATTTTTGCATTGTTATCATGCTATTTTATCTCTATAATTTTTCATAAGTTATTAGAATTTTTCATCTTGTTCATTATGTTGAATCGAGATATTACATGTTTGGATAATGAAAAATTCATCTTAACTTGTTAAATCTTACATATCATTGTATCTCTTAGCTTGAATCTCATTTGGATTTTTGGAAGCTTGAGACTAGTTCCTTATACTAGCTCTTGAGTCTTTCATCATCCATTAGCTTGCATCTTAAGATCATCATCCATATTCAAGCATAATTTAGGGAAATCTATTGTGTTCTAGAGAGAACACCCACATCTCCACAAAAGATAAAATTAAATAAGCCATTTAGGTGCACTTGTTTTGTCTCTATCAGTGGTTGTGTGGGAGCTTTGTGTTGTTTCAAGTTTTTAACACGTTTATGACATCTTGATTGTTTTCTCCTAACATTTGCATGTTTGAACTTGTTTCGCGTAGGTAGGTTTTCATGCTTACAATCTTAAATCTTATCTCATAATATTTTAGTTAGTATTATTACACTTCAATGTAATATAAATTTTATTCATGTTGTTGGGAGTGGAATGGAGCTGTGCATTTCTTGGCCAAATGGTCCTCTAATCAAATGCAACTAACCAAATGGAGTTGTGGATGTAACCACCTGAATTTGGTCTGTTGCAACTGTGGACCCTATTTACCCTAAGTGTGATCATACCCTCGATTATGTCCAAAACGACCCTGTTACTACTTGGCATAATTCTTTAAATCAATTTAATGTCCTAGGTGATTTTTATCACTGATTTATATTAACTATTATAGCAATGTAATTCAAATCAATTTCGACCAATCAAATCAAATAAAAAAAAATCAAATATGGCTATAGTATTTAATTATAAAGGAATTAAACAAATTCCAAAATCAAATACCAACTTGCAAATAACCCATTCCCCTAGCCTATTTAATTTAATTAAAATGGCTATAGTCCCCTAATTATTAAAAAGCAATTAAATTGTTTAAATAATTAATTCCTATATTTCTAAATGAATTAAATAAATTTATTTCATTTATTAATATTCCCTCAAACCCCAACCTAACCTATCTCAACCACTTCTACCCTGGACTCTAACCCTTCTCAACCCATTCACCCATGCTAATCTAATCCTAATCCTAAATTCTACTCTAACCCACCTCATAATGTTGTCACACTCCATTAAGGAATACTTAACAACTCAACCCACTAAGTCCACTTTCTCAAGCTGGACTTTCTTAAAGTTCATTTCCTCAAGCCATCCTCTTACATCCTCCCTTACCTCTTTAAGGCCTTCATTAATGCCTTCATTAATATGAAGACCTTAAGCCTATGTTTCTCCCATGCCTTATTAATACCTTGGGCATTAATGGCTCTTACATATTCATTTATGAGTCTCCTAATTCATAAATGAACCTTGTCCCCCCTCTCTCTTTCTCTCCCATTCTTCTATAAATAGAAGCCTATTTTGAGAGTAAATAAGCCTTCACATTAGACCAAAAATACATTGTTATGCTATTAGATTCATCCTAGACTTACATTTCACTCACTATTCCATACTTTTGTATTGTTTCCATTTCATCTTTTAAAGCTAGATTACATGCTTTTTCATCTTTTTAGCTTAAATTTGAATCAAATCCTTCATGCTAGAATAGTATTGGTCACTGATTTGTAGCATATTCTGAGGGCTAAATATGCAACTAATCACACTCTTTC
>MU223858.1:3386750-3402661 GCA_018584345.1 Thuja plicata
ACAATACTAAAAACTCTAATATGAAAATGAGAAGGAGAGGTCTCCTTTTAAAGGAAAGTGAACGATTGAGATTAAGAGGAAAAAATTAAAGGCTATGATTAAGAGGCAAAAATCCCACCACTTAAAAAGGGGTGTTGAAAAAGGGATTTTTATTTAATTCATTTCCTTTTTCAACAAATAAAGTGCTTTAAGTGGGGAATTTTATTTAATTAAAAGGGATATTAAATCTTTTAATTAAATAAAAATGGTCAAACTTTAGGAAATATTGAAATAATTGAATTAATTGAATTAATTGAAATAATTACAATTTGATCAAGGAAATTGATTTGAATTGAAAATGTTCCAAAGCATTGATTCAGAAATTTGATAAAATGATAAAATAATAAATGGGGCCCAAAGTCTAGGCGACCATTTTAGGGTGCATACAACAGACTCGGGATTCTGTCACAGAATCGCATTTAATCTTGCAGAATCGCATCCTGGATATGCCCTCGCATCGCGTAATTTATGGATTGCATCTGGGATTTCTCAGATCGTATCTAGTTTTGGATCATATTTTGTTAGCAAGGGCTCGTATCTAGGGAATAGGATCGTATCCCAGATACTGTATCGCATCTGGTGAAAATTTAGGATCGCATCTGGTTGTGCTTGTTCATTTAATTTCTCTAATCCTAACATTTTAACAAAGTTGTAGTTGTGGTATTTTACAGCTTAACACATGTTTGCAGGTACTTTTTGGCAGGTTTTATGGAGTTGGACTAGAAAAATACTAATGTGGTTTTCGCAGGTTGCCAACCCCATCTTGACTTCTATTTCCCTATTTTTAAACATAAAACCATTTCTCTACTTGCTAAGACAAACTAGATATTATGCTCTTTTCCTCTTGAGGAAAATCAGACGTTGCCTTATCATTTAGAATGAAATAGGGGGTAAATAAACCACAAACAAACTGTTTAATTCAATTTGTAAAAGCAATTGAACAACACAAATCACTAAATCATGTGGGATCAATGAAAAAAATCATATAATTACTTTTGGCAATCAGTAATTGAACAAAACAAAACATTAAATCATTGTGGTCAATTGAACAAAACAAACTTTCCCTTTCTGTTTTCTTTAAAATAGGAATCATTAAAACAAGCTCAACATAGCTTGGAGGAAAAGAACTTTGTTTATTGTGCTTGAGGAGAAAATGACATGGACTAGGAGAGTATGCTCTTCTTCTTTTGAAGAATCAAAAATCTAGAACTCCTAAGATCACCAATCCTGGTTACCATTCTTTTAACAGTAGAGGGCCTTCCGGTTGAGGAAAAAATATCCTGGGAATGACCCAAGTGAGGACAGGTCTTATGCCAACCCTTTCAACTCACTATAAATAGTTGCTTCCTTGTAGGCCAAAGACTCGGAAGATGGAACTGGTTTTGTTCTTAGAATTTTGACATCATTCCTTGAACATATCAGGGTATATATAGAGCAGAGCCACTTTAATCTTGCTTGCGAGACTATATATATTCTGGTACTCATAGGGCTATACGCCTCAATTTTTTCTTGTGCAATTCTATGGGGGACAGTTTCAAATGGATTTCCCAATAATCTACAACACATTCAACTAAAAGAATTCCTGATTCATCCCTGAAAGGGTGATAATCTTTGTGTAAGGCAAAAATTAATTGCCCCAAGACACTTGTCATATCGTGCCCTCACTTGCATTTGGAGCCGGCTAATACAACATGATGACTGGAGCCATTGCGTGCTTGGTGATGGATGTATTCTAATTAGTATTTGAGTGTGTGCCTAAGTCAACGAGCAAACGATTTTCATCCTCCACCTAGAGAATAGGAAAAAGATATGGGTTTGATCCACCCCTTTAACAATGCAAAATTGTTTGACGTGTCAGAAAGATCATTAAAAAGATAAGCTCCTCACAAATAATCAATAAATTTCATACCCTGGAGTACAAGTTTTTTTCACGCCCGACAAATACCTCTTGATGCAATTTGGAGACAAATAAATTCACATTCTTCAAAAGCAAATTTTTCAAAATAGGCCAAAACTGACAAAACCATCATAAAATTGCATCCTATTTTTCCTGAGTCGTATCCTGTATTTAGGATCGTATCTGGTGCATTGGATCATATTTGGTCAAGCATATAGTTGTATCCAATTTTTTAGGATCACATCCAGGGTTTAGGATCGTATCTGGTTCCGTTAGAGGATCGTATATGGGAGCTCGCATCCTGGACAGTGGGCATTTCTAGCAGCTTTAACTAGGAAGTCTCATTTGTTTTAGGTACCCTTTTTGCTCTTTAGCTGGTCCCTATTGTCTCTTCTGGTCTCCCTACTATTATTTTCAAAAAAATTTGAAGCATCTACCTTGCATGTTCAGTCAGTCTTTCATGATTGGTTCAATACATGTGGTCTACCCATTCTTTATCAACAACTTGGTTCCTAGCTCACTATCAAGGCATTCTATCCCTCTGACGCTGGAATCATTTACATCCATCAAACAAACAAATAGTGACTTCTACCTAGACACACCCACTTGAATGATCTAGAATCCTTGCTAGTACTATTGGGAAATGTTGACGAAGTTGAGAAACAAACTTCATAGTTAACATGAGACGCAATAAGTACACAATCGAAGAATCCAAAGTACCTCCTAAAACATCACACTTCCAAGGGGAAACTTCTTGCAATTCCCTGTTTGATCTTGATTCACCTCAAATGGGTAGCAACACTAAGGATTGGAGTAAGGCCTTTGAGGGTTGTGATGATGGCAAACAAGCACAATCCATAGGCACAAAAAAGGAAGAAAGACCCAGGTTTGAACGTAATCTATTTGGGTCAGATAGTGATGAAGAAATCCCTAAAGATGAATACAAGAAGCTAAAACAAAGCAAAAGAGTCTATAAACTGTTGCAACGGATAATTGGAGATGACAAAGAAAAATACTTCCTCCATTTAGCATCCATGGGTGTCAAATTATCCTAGGATTATGATGTGAATGATCTCAAAGAAAAGGAGGTACCGAATCCCATATCTATCCTTACCAAATAGCTCAATCAAATGCAAACTGAGTTCACAAACCTCAAACAAGAGAAAGATAAACAAAAAACAAAATACTCTTTGGATGCCATTTGTCCATTTCCTTTCGATAAGAGTATCACAATGGTTTCATTTCCTCCTAATGTCGCAAGACCAAAATATTACAAATACATGGGAGAAACTAATCCACACGACCATGTAAGAGAATTCTATGCTCTAAGCATTGAGTACATGCACGAACCCACTTACCTCATGCGACTATTTCTAGGAAGTCTAGGAGGTAATGCCATGGAGTGGTTTTCAAAATTGAATCCTAAGGTAAAAAAATTTGAGGAGTTAATGCAACGGTTCATCCAAAATTACTCCTACAACATTCAACATGACATCACCATGATGGATCTATGTAACACCAAGCAGAAAATGGGGGAATCCTTTACACACTTCCTATAAAGATGGAGGAAGATCTTTGCATGATATTCAAGAGTCATCCCTGAAATGGAAAAGATGGAAATCTTTGTTAATAATCTCATACCTGAATTGAGCTATGCTCTACAAATGTAAGATTCTCCTAGCTTCGATAGGATGATTAAGAATGCTCTCCGTATCGAAGAAGTCATGGTCAAAAAGGGGGAGATCACCCTTCAAAATGAAAACAAAGGCAGTAGCTCCAACTCCAAGCCTAAATGGTGGAAACAAAACAAAAATGTTGTTAATGACGGAGTGGTTAATGCTTCTAGCATTAATTCTAAAACCAAAGCATTCAATCTTACCAATGGTATGCAAGCACGCAACGAGGCTAAAATAACACCTCCCATTCCCAAAGCCAACAATGATACTGACAAGGGACAAACATGGAATTCAAAACCCCAAAGAACATTCACACCTTTGGGAGAACCTCTTGAGACCATCTTAAAAATATTGGTGGATAACAAAGTCCTTACAGTTCCTGATTCTAAACCTTGGGAACCAATGGTCAAACCCAGATGGTGGGATGACAACTCTTACGATGTCTTCCACAAAAACAAGGGACACAAGACAAATAATTGTCTCAAGCCCAAGCATGTCATCCAGGACCTCATTGAAGGGGGTAAGATCAAGGTGGATGGACACACTACGAATCCAGATCACATAGCATTTAAAAAACCATTCCCCAATTAAAATCAAGGAGAGACATCCAAAGGGAAAGGTAATGAGGTAAACTACACCTATTCCAAAAATGACAATGTGATCAATATGCTCAACATTAAAAATGAGTCTGTCAACATGGTCACCATCAAAGGAGCCTCATTCTCCACAAATGCTGTCACCCAGAGCCAAGCATAGGTTACAATCAAGGGACCTCCTAAACTGACATCCACACCCAAGGTTCCTATTAATACTATTCCTAAACTAGGAGCAAAACATGTGGTCACTATCCCTGGAGCAAAATATGACTTGGTGGACCAATTGCAAAGAACCGCAGCCAAAATTTCCATCTTTGAATTACTCAAAATATCCACTGTGCATATATAGAACAAGCTCTACACGCTGCTAATGTTCCAAAGGATATAGATATAGACAAATTCCAAGTGATGGTCAATCACATCTCAGCGCCATATTACCTCTCCTTTTCTGAGGAGGATGACAAATCATTGATCCATCCACACAATCAACCTCTCCATATCAAAGTTCTTATTCATAAATCCCATGTTAGACGTGTATTGATAGATGGAGGCACCAGATTAAATATTTGTACACTAGATCTTGTCAGGAGGCTAGGCCTCTCAGAGAAAACAATTGACTCTAGAAATAAAATAACCATCAAAGCATATGATGAGGAAGAAAGATCCTCCCGAGGTATTATTTGTCTACCTATCAGAGTTGGACCAATTAAAAGAGATGTTATATGTCAAGTTCTGGATCTACCCCTAGCCTAAAACATTCTACTAGGGAGACCATGGATCCACGAGATGCAAGCTATACCATCCACTTATCATCAATGCATTAAATTCCCACATAATGGAATAGAGGTGACAATTCCTGTGGATGCCAACTACGCTTGCAACAATATTAAAGTAGGTAACATGATTCCACACAACAAAGAGGCTATGGATACAGTTACTCTTGAAACTACCAAAGACATGGTCATGAAAGGCTTTAGCAAGACATTGAAACTTCAAGAAACAGGTATGGGAGAATACAAGTTGGACCTAACTCCCTCCCTGACAGAGCTTCCAGTATCACCAAGATCCTATGGAAAACCATCATCAACATTTACACCTCTCGAAGTACAGGAACCAAAAGTACACAAGGCTACTGGTATGATAAAGGCATCCATGTCTTCTTCGGATAACACCAAAGAGCAGGCAGTCTTAAATTGGCTTTACAAAGGAGAACTTGTGGACTCTGAGGTCAAAAATGTAAAGATATCCCCACAACAGTATGGAAAGGGATATGATTTCCTCAAACAAATGGGATACAAAGGAAAAGGACCTCTGAATGACACAGGACGAGGGATCATTGAACCTATACCCATGGAGTTCCGCTTCAATAGAGATAAAATAGGGTTGGGCTTTAATACTCAAACCAACAAACCTACTTCAAAGCAGAGTCTGCCTTCTAAAGCAAAGAGTGATAAAATAGATGAAATAGTATTAGACCCATGGCTCTATGAGAGATTGCTACATATTGGTACAAAGAATCCTGAATATCAAGGAGAATGCTATGTACCTAGTTTTGAGGTACGACAGGATCTTGATACTCCTTTACTAGAACAACCGCCCATTCAAGAGGTAGGAGACACCGTAGCTACAATCACTCAAGAGGAACCCCAGCCACAGAATTTACATCCTAACTGGGGGTAATTGGTCACCATTACACATGTCCTAGATCTACCTCACTTTGATCTACAAGCAGCTAATTGAGTCCATCAAATAAGCATTGCTAAATATTTGAATAGATCTGATGATGATGTCACAGACTCTCATGACTATGAGTATGATCGGTTATCTATTGCTTCTGAAGAAATTGGGATAGACACAATTCATATGTTTGTAGCTCCCATAGCTCCTAGTAGATGACCTAACATCCCTTTCAATGACACTGATCCTCCTAAAGTAGAAGAAAAGTTCCTTCCTCTGATCATTGACGGAGACACTGGTGAATACATAACTCTACGAGAATTTCATAGGCTACAAGCAAGAAGCCTCCTTTTACAAAGAGATGATGATGATTTATCTACTTATGAGTCGCTAGAGTTTGATCCATATATGACTTACAATGACCCTTTTAACAATAATCTCACTCTTATAGATCTAAACATCAAAGATATTAACTTAATAGACCGTGTCATTTGAGTTAACAGTTTTGATGCTAACACGATGTTGTCCTTCTTAGAACCTATCTCCTTAAAATTGGTACTTCCAGACCTCATTGATTGGACTAAAACAGATCCTACACCTATGCTTGACTTTTCCAATGACCACTTCCTGGCTTGTTACCTTAATGCTTGTGAACCTCATCCATCTTCCACCAATACAAGGAGCGAGAACATGTCAAAAGAAGATATAAAGTTTCTTAGTCACAAATTGAAAAAAAAAAAAAAGTGGACTGATGGTGAAAACCACTCTGTGGCAGTATCAGATCCAAAAATAGTAAAGAAAAATGATGTATCCAATGGTGAAAACCTCTCAGAGGCTCCAAAGGATGAGACTCTTGATATCCTCCCTGAACACTTTCAGGAAAGATCTTCGGTATTAATTGAACCAACACAGCCAGTGAACTTGGGCACTGTTGAAAATCCTCAGATAGTTCATCTAGCACAATCCCTATCAGAAGAAGAGAAGGTACAATTCACAAAATTCTTGCAGGAGAAAAAGGTTAACTTTGCCTGGTCCTACACTGATATGCCAGGACTAGATCCCAATCTCATTATGCATCACTTATCTATAGCTCCTGGGATCAAGCCCATGAAACAAAAACTTAGAAAAATGCATCCTCATGTTGCATTACTGGTGAAAGAAGAATTAAAAAAGTTGTTAAAAGCTAGATTCATTTGGGTCATTGCCTATGCGGCTTGGATCTCCAATGTGGTCCTTGTTTCTAAAACTGATAAATCTATTAGGATCTGCACAGACTTCAGGGACCTCAACAAAGCATGTCCAAAGGACGACTTCCCTCTACCAAATATTGACATGATTATAGACCTTACAGCTGGCTACCAGATGTATTCCTTAATGGATGGATTCTCAGGTTATAATCAAATCAAGATTGCCCCTGAGGATCAAGTGAAAACTACATTCACATGTGCATGGGGCACATTTTGCTAGAATGTCATGCCATTTGGGCTAAAGAATGTCGGAGCAACATATCAAAGAGCTATGACAACCATATTCCATGACATGATGCACAAAAACATGGAAGACTATGTCGATGACACACTAGCTAAGTCAAAAGAAAGAGGTACTCATATTGCAGATTTAGGAAAAATATTGGATCACATGGAAAAGTTCCAACTCAGGCTAAATCCAAAGAAATGTGCCTTTGGGGTTCAATCAGGAAAGCTCCTAGGATTCATCGTATCAGCTAAGGGAATCGAGGTAGATCCAGAAAAATTAAAAGCTATTCTAGAGATGACTCCTCCCCGCAATATCAGTCAAATGAGGACACTGCAAGGAAGGCTCCAGTCTATTAGGAGGTTCATGTCCCAACTTGCAGATAAGGCACAACCCTTTACTAAGCTGCTACATAAAGGGGTTACATTCAACTAGGATGAACACTGTGAAACCAACTTCAGGGAATTAAAGGTGTACCTAGCTTCACCACCTATTCTTATGGCACCTATTCATGGAAAACCTTTACTCCTATATATTTTAGCTACAGCTACATCACTAGGAGTATTACTAGCACAAGAGGATGAAACAAAGAATGAGCATGCTACCTACTACATTAGTATAACTCTAATTGCTTATGAGCTCAATTATAGCATTATTGAAAAAGCATGCCTAGCATTTGTCTTCACATCACATAAATTAAGACACTACATGCTCTCTCACACAGTCAAGCTCATAGCTAAGATTGATCCTCTGAAGTGTCTTTTAAGTAGAACAGCATTAACAGGCCATTTGGGAAAATGGGTCCTTATTCTAAGTGAGTTTGACATTGAGTATGTTGAATGGAGGGCTATCAAAGGAAAGGTACTTGCAGATCAACTGGTCGATTCACCGCTCCAGGATGATACACCATTGCTAATTGAATTCCCCGATGAAACAATCATGCATCTCACCGAACATTCATGGAAGATGTACTTTGATGGGTCATTTAATCAACAAGGATCTGGAGCCAGAGTTCTTTTTATTACTCCACAAGGGTATAAGATTCCCAAATCTTACAAATTAATGTTTCCTTGCACCAATAATATCTCAGATTATGAAGCGTTGGTCAATGGCCTCAAGCTCACCATAGAATGGAAGATCACTGAGCTACACATATATGGTGACTCCCAACTAGTTATCAATCAAATCAATGGGGAATATCAAACAAAAGATGAAAAATTGATGCCCTACAAACAACTAGTTGAGGATTTGAAGAAATACTTTGTCTTCGTCACCTTTTAGCAGATACCAAGATTAGAGAATAAAGCTACAGATGCTATGGCTACCTTGGCATCCATGTTACAATTAGAGAAAAATCAATTCCGCTATGACTTTTTGGTGGAAGAAATATCCTATCCTGCCTTTGCCAGTCCAAAATACTAGGTAATCTGTGCCTTAAATACCCCAGATCAATCCCGATATGCCAGTATTATTTCCTATCTTTCCGATCAAACCATTCCCGCCAATCTATCTAGAAATGAGAAAAGATCCCTAATTAGGACAGCATCGCGTTACGTCCTCATAACTAACAACCTATATCGACGTAGTCTCGACGGTACACTTCTTCGATGTTTAGAACTAGAAGAGTCTGATCTAGCTTTAAAAGATGTCCATGAAGGTGTATGTGGATCACACTCAAACGGCTTTTCATTAGCTAAAAAACTACTTAGAGTAGGCTATTATTGGCCTACAATGGAGAAAGATGCTATTCAATTTTCCAAAGCATGTCTTAAATGCCAAACACATGGAAACCTCATCCATGCTCCTGCCAGAGAACTCATACCTTTTATAACACATTGGCCATTTTAGCAATGGGCCTTTGACTTGGTTGGATAGATATATCCCAACTCTTCAAATGGACACAAGTTCATCATTATAGCCACTGAGTATTTCACAAAGTGGTTCAAAGCCGTGCCACTAATCAAAGCCACCGGTAAACAGGTAGCTATGTTCATTCTGAACTACATTATTTGTAGATATGGGATACCCTCTTCAATTGTGACAGACAATGGGGGCCAATTTAAAAACCAAGACATTGATGACCTCTATGAACATTTTCACATTACTCAACATTTCTCTTCAGTCTATTATCCTCAAGGTAATGGACAGGCTGAGGCATAAAAAAAAAACATTCTCAAAATCCTACACAAAACTGTTAGAAAGTCTGGCAGAGACTGGCATTTACAACTAAATCTGACACTATGGGCCTACAGAACAAGCATCAGAACACCAACTGGAGCCACGCCATTTTCTCTAGTCTATGGCACTGAGGTAGTACTACCTATTGAGGTTGAAATCCCATCTTTGCGAATATCTTTACAAGGACTGGTTACTGATGAACAGTACCACATTGATCAGATAAATTCTCTGGACCTACTAGATGAGCGTAGACAACAAGCGTTCAATCAACTCAAAGTTTACCAAGAAAGAATGTCCAAAGGTTACAACAAGAAGGTTAAACCATGCAAGTTTGAGGTGGGAGATCTTGTCCTAAAAGAGAATCCTAAGAACCAGCCTAACAGAGAGAAGAAAGGGAAGTTTGAACCTAACTGGCTAGGGCCTTATGTTATCACTGCTACTTTTGGGACTGGAGCTTATCAGTTAGCTACACCTAAGGGAGATGTTCTTCCAGATCCTATCTATACTCTACATTTGAAGTGGTTCTACGCTTAATGTTTGGCTAAGAAGAGCCTGTATAGAAAAAAGTTCTTGCAAAACACCAAAAACATTCAGAAAATTGATCCTGAAGAAATCCAAAAATAGTGGAAAAGGTCCTTCCAAATGGGTATCCTTGGTGAAAACCTGGTAAACAGGCACCTTGATACTACAAAAATATTCAAAAAAAGAAAAAAAAGAAAAAAAATTGAAAAAGAGAAAAAGTGCCTTGATGAGTACCTGGTAAAACAGGCATGTTGGTAGCAAAAAGAAAGCACCAAATCTTGCCAAGTGGTGAAAACCTGGTAATCAAGCGTCACTTGTGTTCTACGCTCCATCTATCAATGCACTACTGATACTAGGCCTTCATAATTTTTCCTGTGCTCATACGCTGAGTTCATTTTCCTACACGACTATCTTGTCCTCGCTTGGGATTTGTCTATCTTTACGTCTTAGGAATAAGTCATTCTGCACTGGGGGCATCTTTGTTAGCATAGTCAGTTGCGGTTGCTAGGTTTCTCTAGGATGGTTTGGCTCACGGACACAATGTTTCTCCTTACATGCACAACAATGTCACTTATCCCAACCACAGGTGTCTTTTGACGATGTGGGACATACCATTGACATTCACCAGCATTCCTACAAGACCACATTGGATCTCGACCATGAATGGATTATCCTAATCAAACGCACAGCTTCATAATGGTTTGATTATGATTCTTTTATGTCCTGATGATGTTTTCAACTAGGGGCATCTAAGTAATTATAAATTTTATTTGGTTGATTCACAATTGATGATTTGTTATGTCTTCTTAGTTACTCAATGACATCTGCGCAAAGACAAAGAGTGACAAAGATAGGGAGCATAATGTTTTCTTGATTTTCTACGTATGGTGATTATTCCAAATGGTCCTATAAATTTCACCTAACTTGGATGTTTATGGTAAGAGCTGCCACTATGGGTGGATAGCCGCATATATCTCGATCTTGGTTGTGTGTAAAATACAGTGAGTTTGACACAATTTCCTTGTCTATTTTTCTGATCCAGATTCTCACTAAGGTATACGAATCATAATGTACCCAAGGATATGAATTTTTAAGGTCATTGCAGGTTCAATATCTTGCCTTAATTAGGAACTGGTATATTAAAAGGAAGGTGATTGTTTTGTTATCTTGGCTTCTATGCCTTGATGCCTAAGTCTATTTTTGACATTCCAATAAAACATAGTATTCATATTATCATAATATCAGTGGGTATTAGTGATGGTTGTACTATTTGATGGTATCCGTTCCAAAAGTGCCCAATGATGATAAAAATGTTGCAATATTTGCTAAATTAGTGACAAGTCCTAAGAGTCTTCATATAGCTACATTTAAAGATTGCCTGATGCATTTTACCAACAATACATAACAAACATAAGGAAATTTAAGCTCAAAACATGGTTTCTATCTTCTTCCACAAATATCAAGTTAATTATGTCATTCATATTACTAATATCATCCATAGCATATATTTTGCATTCATTTGGAAATGCAAAACTGAAAAATACAAAAATAAAACATCCATGTATTGCATTTTTACTTTTACATCCTACGTGCATCCATACATATATTTTTGCATCACTGGAAAAACAAAGAAAACATACACTTGCATTTTCACATAAATATCATTTGCTCACATCAGTAATATACTCATCACATCCACATTATAAAAATGATGTTATCAACTATAATCTAACTCATCATGAGATCAAGATATCATCACATGTGCAAAAGATACATTTACCACATCTATGGAAAGAAAAATAGATACATTTACCACATGAAACATGTCAGCATCCAGAAACTACAAACATGATACAAATCAAAGCATACAGAGTATCAGTGAGCATAACAAATATCGATGAGCATAAAGAGTATCAGTGAGCATAAGGAGTATCATAGCATAAAGTGTATCAGATAGTATACAGAGTGTCAGTGCACACAAAGAGAATTAGTATGCCAAAAAGCATGAATCATATATATATATATATATATATATATATATGAATCAATGTACTGTACAAAAAGGGGATCTCAGCAGGATCCAGATATACATGTATAATCTCAAAAGGAAGCAAAATAGTGCATAGTATCAACTCTGGCCTACCCCCTCTCCCTGATCAGGAGGAGGAGGAGGAGGTGGCATGAATGGAGCTGCTGGAGGCGGCATGGCCCCCTCTAACTGCTGAGCTATATGAGAAAATGTGGGTGCCCTCTGACCCTCAGGAACTGCTGCGTGATACAAGGTGTAATAATAAGTCACCCTCTGTCCCTGATGGACTGCTATCTGGGTCTGTGTATCCCTCTTAGTTCTCAGCCGCTCAAGCTATCTATCCTTGTCTGCTAACAGTGCCTCTGCAGTAGTCACCCTAGCCTCCAAGGCTGTGATCTGAGCTCTAAGATCCTCTCTCTCCTGCTCACACCTCGATAGAGGGTCCTCATCTCTACCAGGATCCCACTCTTGCACTCTCTATCTCTGCTATCTCTGCTACTCAGGAGTAAGTAACGGGATAGGATCTCTCTATGGGGCCACAAACTTATATCTCGACCGTCTCTAACCACTACTGCTCGCACCACCAGTATCCACTGCCTCACCACCTCCCCCCCAGTCATCACCATCATGTCTATCATCTGGGGGAGGATGCCTGCCACCTCTGCCTCCATCTCTACCACCATCATGGCCCCCATGTCTACCTGGTTCTCTATCTCTACCGCCTCTCCCCCTGAAAGGTCGATCCTTGGGATCATAATCCAGCGGCTCCTCTATATGAGGAATCATCTACTCTGGTACTGTAAATCATGGAAATGGATGCGGAAGCATCTCTGTAGCATATCTATCTGACACCCCAGCATCCTCAACATCTAGGTGAGGGTCTCACTACCATGTCATGGATGTCCTGTGCGGAAGTATCATAAGTCATCTATGCCCCCCAATCAGCTACCTCATCTCTGATCCACGCATATACTGCCACATCCTTAGTGCGACCCTGTTATCGGCCATACTTCCTCAGAATCTTGGTGATTAGGAAGCGCTCTATAATGTACCTGGTCTGGCCTATCAGATATCTACTCTGACATAAAAAGGGAACCTGTCGAGCATCAGATGGCCATACCTCACAGTCTAGGTATGGTCGCCACACAACCTTTGTCATATTGTCAAATAATCGATGCCAATACTCAACCTTGCCCAGATGGGGCTGTTGTAATAGACCTGCGTACATATACACATAGGGCTACTCTGGTGCCCTCTACTTGTCACCAATCAGCCATGTCACAAGGATGTGCTCCCAGGCCCATACCTGAAGAATCAATATACCCACAGTCATGCTGCGGGTATGGTGGTAAACAATCTCATGTAGCTCTCGGTATATATGAGCTAATATACAGCTCCTCCAGGAAAATCATCGACGGTGGACAATCATCTGCTCTACCATGCCGACCCAACCCACCAAGAAACCATGCTGTCCTTTTTCTGGCATAAGGATGCCACCTACCAAACCAGCTAAGTATATAGCTAGTCAATCATAGTGATCGACCATGTAGTCCCAGGATAGGTATCTGCGATCTATGTTGTCATCCTGGAAAAATCTCTGAGCAGTCCTGATCACAACGCCAGCTCTCGACTTGAAGAAAACCTCATGTCCAACCATGGGCATGTGCAAGATCCTCTAAACATCCTCTGGTGTCACAGTGATCTCACCAGTAGGTAGGTGGAAGGTGTTGTGCTCTGAATGCCATCTCTCGGCCAGAGCAGTCAATAACCCTCAGTTTACCCTGATATTAGGTAAACCTATTAGTGCTCGCAATCCACACTGGGTCACAATAGTCTTCTCATCATCTATCAGCTAGACAATGCCAGAACTCATGTAGGATAAGTGCCTCGAAAGGCGACTAACTCAAACTAGGCCTGATTTTTAGCAGAACAGTAAAGCATCAACATTCTATCTACAACAAAGGGGATATTCCTACTCTACTCAGTCATTTCAAATTTGTAGGACACTAACAGATCAAAATAATTTGAAAACATAAGTCTTTTACTAGATGCGATCCTAGACATATAGGATGTGATTGCGCATATGGGATGCGATCCTAGAAAAATAGGATGCGATCCTAAATGTAGGGTGTGACCCCAGAAATCTAGGATACGATTCACTGATAGAATCTAGCTACAAACATAACTAAATATAAAGGGTTGGATGCGATCCGAGAAAACTGGATGCGACGCAGAATCTGGGAAAAATTGGATACGATCCAGGAAAAACCAGATGCGATGCACATTTCACAGGATGCGATCCGGAATCCCGGATGTGATCCTACCTTCTATGGGCTCTAAAATGCACAAAAAAGCTTGAAATTCAAAAACGCAAAATTCACAGGGCAGTTTATCAAGCACTTACCGGCGGTGGGTAGTCGGTTGGTCGCTGGTGTCATCAGCTCATCTCGAAATGATATTTCCTCACGGGGACCACCATTTTCTCTACAGAGCTCTCTAATTGGCTATAGCTGAATGTCAAAATGAATAGTGAAATGGTCAATTTAGAGGCTTATATGGGTCTTTTAAGACATTTAGGGTTTTTGAAACTCCTCCTGAACAACTACAAGATCATTTGTGTTCTCTTTTTTCCTCACTCGGGAACCAAATTGAAGGTGTCTACGACATTTTCAATAGCATAGTGTTATTTTGCGACAGTTTCAAAAATTGCAAATTTGCTTCATTTGTTCACCCCATTGGTACAAAACTGCACATTTCATCATACATCTTGATCTAACCATCATTTTCACTCATATTTTCACATAATTAACTTGATAATTGTGTGTTTATTTTTAAACACACCTTCTTCTACTCCACTCTTTATAGCCTTATCGCTTCCTGCAAGTCATTCATTCGTTCAACTAAGGGATTTTATTTCTTTTCCTTCGATTTCGTTCCTAAGGGGGCATGATCACACTATCATCAATTAAGTTTTTTCTCAAAATTGCATTAAAAATGTCTTCATTATCAAACAAACTAGGGGCATAACAGTTTCCTTGACTAAGTTGGATCTGTTGGATAGAAAGCTTTGGTTCTCATAAGCTGGATATCTTATGTTTCCTCATTTTAGAAGATTTTTAAAGCTCCTGGCAGCTTCATACTGGCTTTTGGATGACAACCAAGTTTAGAATCAGTATAATCAATTTTTGGACGACAACCAAGTTTAAAATTGGTATTTTTAAAATCTTTTATTGATCTTTGGATGACAACCAAGTTCAAAATCAATTCTATTAGTTTGGTTCAATCAAGTGTGAGACTGATCTCATCAACATTTTGTTTGACAACCAAGAACGGGATTCTCAATCTTTATGAAGTCAAAATTAAAAACTTTCTTTGATTCGATGCGCTGCTCACACATCAATTCAAAGAGGGGCAAATGTAACCACCTGAATTTGGTCTGTTGCAACTATGGACCCTATTTTCCCTAAGTGTGATCATACCCTCGATTATGTCCAAACGACCCTGTTACTACTTGGCATAATTCTTTAAATCAATTTAATGTCCTAGGTGATTTTTATCACTGATTTATATTATCTATTATAGCCATGTAATTCAAATCAATTTTGACCAATCAAATCAAATAAAAAAAATTCAAATATGGCTATAGTATTTAATTATAAAGGAATTAAATAAATCCCAAAATCAAATACCCACTTGCAAATAACCCATTCCCCTAGCCTATTTAATTTAATTAAAATGGCTATAGTCCCCTAATTATTAAAAAGCAATTAAATTGTTTAAATAATTAATTCCTATATTTCTAAATGAATTAAATAAGTTTATTT
>MU223858.1:3402719-3425658 GCA_018584345.1 Thuja plicata
CTAATCCTAATCCTAAATTCTACTCTAACCCACCTCCTAATGTTGTCACATTCCATTAAGGAATACTTAACAACTCAACCCACTTGAGAAAGTCCACTTTCTCAAGATGGACTTTCTTAAAGTCCATTTCCTCAAGCCATCCTCTTACATCCTCCCTTACCTCTTTAAGGCCTTCATTAATGCCTTCATTAATATGAATACCTTAAGCCTATGTTTCTCCCATGCCTTATTAATGCCTTGGGCATTAATGGCTCTTACATATTCATTTATGAGTCTCCTAATTCATAAATGAACCTTGTCCCCCCTCTCTCTCTCCCATTCTTCTATAAATAGAAGCCTATTTTGAGAGCAAATAAACCTTCACATTAGACCAAAAATACATTGTTATGTTGTTAGATTCATCCTAGACTTACATTTCACTCACTATTCCATGCTTTTGTATTGTTTCCATTTCATCTTTTAAAGCTAGATTACATGCTTTTTCATCTTTTTAGCTTAAATTTGAATCAAATCCTTCATGCTAGAATAGTATTGGTTACTAATTTGTAGCATATTCTGAGGGCTAAATATGCAACTAATCACACTCTTTCTAGTTAGAAGGCAATAGGCCGATATTAGTGGTTTTGAACATTTTATCTAACCATTTGGACTAATGCAATGACCTATTGAGTGTTTGTGTTGATTTCATCAGGTACCCAAATACACACACACAGTGGATTATTAAACAAAACTAGCTGCCAACTAACGTCCTCATAATGCTTCTGAGTCAACAGATGGACCACCACCAATGAATATGATTCAAAAATAAGCCTGCTCTATCCCAGAGTAGAAGCCTGGTCTATAACATACAAAATAGAAATTGCCTCCATCTAGTTGTTAGTATGATGACCTTTATAAAAAGAGAACATAAAATTAACAATCCCCAAGCTATCTCTACCCAATCCACCAATACCTATAGGACCTGGGTTTCCCCGAGACAACCCATTCATGTTGATTTTTAAAATACCCTGCATAGGAGGCATCCACCTCCCCACCCTATTTATCTTTCGAAAAGGGTGTCTGAATCTATTTCTCATGAGTTGGATTTGTGGAGGAGGAATTTGGAGGTGGTTATAGAAAATAACATCACCAGGATCCACTTCCTCTGTCAGGTCACATTTTTTCCAAATAGTTTCTTCCATTGAATGGATAATTTTTCACCACAATTGGTGAGCCCATAACAACACATATTAAAAAATATGATGATTTATCTCCTACCAAATATGCCAAATAATAAAAGAAGGGCCTAGAGCCCTAGCAATTTGAAGAAAATAAGTCTTAACAGGAGCCTTGCCCCATCGAACAAAGAACTTAGCAAAATAACAGACATGCCAACAAGCTTGATTACACCGATCCCACCAAAAGTGCCAAATATGACTAGTGAAGGAGCACTAGAAAAAGAGATGAGAGATAATTTCCTCACAATTATGACAAAACACACAAATCCAGGGACCCTAAAAATGATGCTTGCATAAATTATCCCAAGTAAGACACTGATTATAGACCACCAAAAATATGAATAAGTTTCACTTAGGCCATGAGATCTTGTAACAAACTTGTTTCCACCAAGGAACTTGAATGTCCCCAAAAGTCTTCGGCAACAACTCAACATAACCTGCAAAAACAAAAACAAATTCTAGACAAATCACTACTCGTCCAAGCCAAAACATCATTCCTAGCCAAGGTAGTGTACTCTTGAGACTCCATAAACTGAGACAACAACTCCCTATCATCCTCAGATCCTCCTAGAGGCTATTCAGAAGGATGTTTCCAACAAAAAGTTACTGCCAATCCACAAGTATTGGAAATCTTATAATGGTCAACAATGTCCTATCCAACAGTAGTAAAGTTTTCAAAAAGGGCCTGAAAGTGAGGATAAGAAGAAAGAATAGAAGGATGACCATCCCAAGAGTCAAGCTAGAAAAGAGCTTGATATCCTGAATGAAAGATCCAAAAGAGACTATTCTTAACCAGCTGAGCCCCAAGTTTTAAAGTGTTCTAGATCATAGAACCTCTCCACTCCAAGGGAAAATGGGGAACATCAAATACATTAACTCCTGGAAGATACTTATGGGTGAGAATACGATCCCAAAGCTGATTCTGGCTAGTACACCACTACCAATATAACTTAGTAGAAATAACTTTTGCATTTAAAATAGCAGAACATAAGCCAAGGCCACCCTCATTCTTAGGTCTGCACATGGTTTCCCACTTAAGCAAACTACATTTAGTAGTCAATAAATTGCCACTCCAAAGAAATTGATGAGAAATGACATCAAATTCTAGAAGAAAATACATGAGCATATCCTGAACAAAATACATGTATATAGGAAGAGCTTGAATAATCAACTTTAAAAGAGTCAATCAAGCAATAGTGGATAACCAACATTAAGTCCAATGATTAATCTTTTGACACAGCTTGTTAAAAAAAAATGCCAAGATGGTTTGAGATGTCTACCTACCGCAAGAGGAATACCCAAATAAACCAAGGGAAGAGAGTCAATCTAAAACCACATAATGTCAGCAATACATCTCTGAATGGTCGAAGGGGTATTGAAGAAGAAAATGAAGGATTTATGCTCATTGAATTTTTGACCTGAAGCCGCAAGGTAAGCATCCAAGGTTTTCCTAAAACATTTCGCTTCCCGAAGATGAGCCAATCCCATAAGAGACATGTCATCCACAAATTGGAGATCTGAGAGTGGTGTAAATCTATTACCCCATCACCACCCATGAATCAAGACCTGGGCATCTTGAAACTTTAAAAAATAACCCAAACCCTTAGCTAAAATAATAAATAGGTAGGGGGCAAAGGATCCCCTTAGCGAAGGCCTCCAAAGGCACGAAAAGGCTCTGAAGGTTCTTCATTGACAATAACAGAAAAAGAATTTGAAGTGACACAACTCATAGTCCATCTCACCCATTCTGGGATAAAACCAGAGGCTAGGAGAATGTTTTGTAGAAAACTCCATTTAACTCCATCATAAGCCTTGGTCGTGTCTAATTTAATGAACATATATCTCTCCTTTGAAGTTGTCATAGACTGAATAACCTCAGAAGCAACAACTAGCCAACCCAAAATCTGTTTACCAGCCACAAAACCCCTTTGTTCCTCACAAATCACCACAAGAAGATAATTTTTGAGCTTTTTTGCAATCAATTTAGTGATAATATTATACACAACATTACAAAGAGCAATAGGTAGAAAAAAAAAGGCAAGATTGTCTGCACCTTCCTTCTTAGGAATGAAAGTCAAGAAGATAGAATTCAAGGAACGAAGCATCTCCTTATTACAAAGAGATTCCCTAACAACCTCCAAAAGATCCAGATTAATAATGTCCCAAAATTTCTGAAATTTTTTCACAAGGAAGCCATCTGGGCCTGAAGTTTTACCTTTGTTCATCCCAAAAACAACCTCTTCTAACTCAGGCATGAAAATCAAACGGATGAGAGAATCATTTATCGTATCGATGACAAGAGAGGGAATGCAAGAAAGGATCAACTTCTCATCCGTAGCTGCAGGAGGAAAATCTTCAGCAAAAAGAGCAGAATATAAATTACGGGCCTCACGAGTCATAGTTGACAATTGGTAAGCAAGTTAGTAACACATTTTACTTTTTAGTCATAAAAGAAATATATTTATATAAAGTGTAACATTATTCAAAATGAGAAATAAAATCTGAACAATATTAAACAAATACAAGTTGATTACGCATTCAAACTATCAATAACATTCACGTGTACTTTTTAAAGTAGTACCACATTTAGCTTGCAAGTTAGTGAGACATAACAATTATTTATAAGAGATATGGATTTTAAACATTAAATAAATAGAACTTCATCATTTTATTATTATTAATGAAGCAAATTTTACATGACAAAATTTTATATATTATCAAGAAAATGCAATTTATATTCAAATCTATTGTTGAGACAGATGAATTATGGACTATAATAATTTGAGAGGATTATCTGTTTGCAATTAACTAGTACATATATTTTTGAAAAATCTATACAAAAGATATTGAGAGATATCCTTATATCATCTACACTAATTTGAAAGGAATGTCAATCAATAGTTAATTATAACTTTAAATTAATTAAAATAAGAAAACTATTTAATATAAATAAGATTCAAATTATTATTGATTATTTAATTACCAAACTAAATGTTACAGATTTTATGAATACAATCATTCAGCATAATACTACAATAGATTATCCATAATCCTTGGAAGAACTAATTTTTTTTCATTCATATGTTAAAGCTTTCAAACCCAAGATCAAACCTTGGTTTGGTTTAATCTCTGTTAAAAACAAAACTAAATCCACCAGACGCAGCAATTCCAATTACATGTTAATTGATCTCAAATTCATACTAAGAGAGTAAACTTGTTCAAATTCATGAAACAATCACTACCACAAGTCCCATATTCTTGGACAACAACTACACAACAAAACTTTTGCAAGTACAAAAAGATATGCTCTTACATTTATTTCAAACATGTGAAAATAGAAGAGATCAATATATAACATTTAAAGTCTTGTTAAATATTGATATCTTCTTTGGCTTCTTCTCAAATTGTCAAGATATGCACTGATCTTGAAGTTGCGTTCCTCCACAACAAACATTCATTCCACATAACTAAACTATCCTTTCGTCAATAAATGCAATAAAACTGCTCAAACTATTGTTTTATAAGCAATTTAATGTACTTTTAAAATCAAGATTGTTTGTTGTCTTTGAAGACAAGATTGTCATGTTCATTCTAACGTCGATATTCACACACCCATTTCTTACTAAAATATGATGGTCAACTTAGGTTTTTGGGGAAAGAGCAAACTCAAACTATATGACTTCATTATTTTCTACAACTGGTCCGTGCTTGCGTTGGAAGAAAATTTAACAAGGCCAGTTTTGTCTTTAATATTTGTATGGACTTGTTTGTTTGTCATTTGATCCATCGATTCCCTGGATCACATACATCACTTCTCTCAAATTACATGGGTATTATCCAAACTTATGTGGGTATTATCCAAATTTATGGAGATTTCCTAAGCATGTGTAAAGAGTTGTCTTGCACATGTAGAATATAAAGCTTGGTCTATTATTGTGCCTTTCCATGAGGAAGTACCCTTGGAAAAATCCTTTTTCAAATGGGTTCTTAACAATTGGGAAAACCAGGGATTGAATTGTTTACGGGTTGAGTAGAGATTGCTTTATCATGCAAATTTGTAGATCTAGATTATGCTCAAGCCGCGCTTCAATATGACACATGGATCATTAGAGGGATACTATTTATGTATATAAATTTTTACTTTTATTTCAACGAGGTCCATAAATCTAACTACTCTATGGGAGTAGAGTATCTTTTTGGCTATTTTTGTTTGATGTTATTGTTGGGAAAATGATATTTCAATCTTGTAACGATTAAAAGATTATTGTTGATATGTGAGCAATGGGTGTTTGAGGGTTTGCCTTTGTTGGTGGGTTTGAGGGCATCACCTCTGATTTAGGGGTTGCATAACTATTTTTCAATGTGAATCTTAACCATTTATCATTAGGTCATATGTCTAATGATAGCTATTTTGTGTTATTTTTAGGTGGTTTTAGTCCATGGTTTTTTAATACCACTTGACAATTTCATGTTTTGTATCTCCTATATATTAGGCATGTGAGAGGCATTGTGATACATTTTGAGAGTCTAATAGCTTTTGAGTTGCCTTAAGATCTTCGTTGGTGATTCTCCCGTGAGAGCTCGCTCTGCAAGTATATTGTAATTTGTTATTGATTTCTAAATAATATATTAGGTGGCTTTAGAGTGTGAGGTTTTTCTTTTGAAAGAGTTTTCCTTCATAAATTATTGTGTTGTGGTATGCATGTTATTTATGTTATTTCTCTTATGTTTATGTAATTTTTGTAAATATATGAGAAAGATTTGCATGACCCTCCTCTTGAGATTAGTGTAGGAAGTTGTCCTCTTACCATAATTTTCTTATAGTTATTAGATACTAAGAGCATATCATCTAATCTAAAAAATTAGATTAATAATTAGATAAATCTATGGATTTAATTAAGGGAATGCATTGAAATGGGCCTTATTTAATCCATTTTAAATCCCCTCTCTCAAGATATGAAGAAAATAAAAAAATAAGTCAACTTAGTATTACAAATTGGTGTTTTTATTGTTATTTCTAAGGCCATCTAATTAGAGATTGGAATGTCTATGAACCATACCTATCACCTCCATCCTGTAACTGTCGTAAACTAGATCCCTTTCTTCTAGTAAACACTTGGACCCAAAAGACCCCTATTGTTCACTTATCCTAAATCCCAACCTTGGATGATCTTTTCACTCTTCGGTTGACTATCCATCCTCTAAAATTCCATTTTCTTCCCACTATACACCCTAATTGTTGAAATCATTTGTCATTGTACCAAAATCTCCAACTGTCAATGCCCGATACAAACGCCAAATTCAACCCGATCTGCGGGAGGTGATTAAGCCATGTCAAGAATATCCAAGGAGGTGTTGACCACCAAGTCAAAATTCCCCCCCTCTGCCCCGATTGGGGCTTCAACAACCACTAAAGGGAGTCTTGAACCCATGAACCAAAACCCTGATACCAATATTTGTTCAAATCATTTTTTGTTACACCAAAATCACGAGCTTTCAATGCCCAATATAAATGTCATATTTAACCTGACCCACGAGAGGCGGTTAAGCAATGTCATGAATCTCCAAGAAGGTGCTAACCACCAAGTCAACACTACTCTCCATGTTCCTTTTCATGCAATGATACTCGACCTTTAATGAATAATTTAACATGATTGAAAAAAGAAGACTTTACTACCTGTTAATTTTAGGATTTTTACCCCTAACAATATTTAACAACTAAGAATCCCCAATATAGTTAGATCTTACTTACCCTCTTATAAGAGTGATCTAAAACAGTCACCTAATGATCCCAAAACAATATAGGAACCTTTGGGTGGTGTTTACATAAGCAATGATAAAAATATAAAAAATTAATTTTTTTATATTTTCTATATTTTAGTGAATCACATTTTTAAAGGTCTTCATAGAATTGTTTTCGTAGTGACTTCTTGTAGTTTCTTAGAAAAGTTTCTATCTAGATCACATTCCAAAAAAAGTAAATAAGTATCTTGGAGATCTTTCTAATAATATAAAGAAATATTAATTTGTGTGAATTTAATACACCTTCATGAGATTGATTTATTTAACTACAATTCTATGGAAAAACATAAACAATTTAAACTAAAGAATTGCATTTAAATCACTAAACATCTCATGGTTCTCTAACTAGTATGCTAGTAAAGCTCTCTGCCTTAATCTCTGCTAGTGACAATCCTAGAATGAGAAATTGATACAAAAAAATCTAGCTCAATTCTCTCTCAAAATGATGATTCATAATTCAAATGCTCATGAAATGCTCTCCAAAATGCTCAATTTGCTATTGAAACTCTCAACATGCTCAATATTTCTATGAAATTGCCTATAGGTTTGCATTCTAATTTTGTAGGATTTACTTATGCTTGAAAATGGCTTGTATTTATAGTAAATTCCCAAGGGTAGGGGGTAGAGTTACTTGATCATGATTAAGCCTTGGTTAAGTGAAAGGCTTTGAGATGGTTTCAAATGGGGGGACAATTTAAATGGTTGTCTCAAAGGTTGAGACAAAGAGACAAATTTGAGTGATTGAGATTCAATTTTCTAATCTAGCTCAATTCTCTCTCAAAATGATGATTCATAAATCAAATGCTCATGAAATGCTCTCCAAAATGCTCAAATTTCTATTGAAACTCTCAACATGCTCAAGATTTCTATGAAATTGCCTATAGGTTTGATGCTATGCATTCAAATTTTCTAGGATTTACTTATGCTTGAAAATGGCTTGTATTTATAGTAAATTCCCAAGGGTAGGGAGTAGAGTTACTTGATCATGATTAAGCCTTTGTTAAGTGAAAGGATTTGAGATGGTTTCAAATGGGGGGACAATTTAAATGGTTGTCTCAAAGGTTGAGACAAAGAAACAAATTTGAGTGATTGAGATTCAATTTTGGAAATGAGTGATTGAGATTCAAATTTAGGAGTGATCCATGTGCTTTTGTGTTCTCAATTCCCATTGGTTGCTCAAATTCATGCTGAAAGATATTAGAATTATTTAATTCAATCAATTAATTAAATTAGCCATGTAAGGATGAATAGGTTCAATTTGATTTTTTGATTTAAACTATACAATTAATCGATCAAAATCAATTATATAATTTTGATTGATCCTTTTAGGCTTATATTTAATTATTTGATGTCATGGTTAATTAATCCTTTGATTTAACTTGATTTTGTCCAGTTTGATTGATAAATGTCCATTTAAATTGATTTTCATCCATTTTGAAGCATTTGGCTGAGATTTGCAGATTTGGATGATTCTATGACACCTACCCAGTTTTGGGTGTCTACAAATGCCCCTCTCTAAATTGATGTGTGAAGCACATTGATTTAAAGAAAATTGCATGTCCTAATCACTGATTTGATACTAATTGATTGATTGATAAACTGATCTAATTTGATAACATGATTGATTTGAAAACTTGATTGATAACTCTGATTTGAAACTCTGATTTGATTTGAAACCTTGATTCACAACTGATTTGATTTGATGTAGAATGCCCCACTGAAAATTTTTTGAATATTTAATGCCCCAGATTTGATGCAAGATATGATGAAAAATCCTGATATGAACTTTTGATATGGATATGATGCCCCTCGGGAAATGAAACAAGATGATGGTAGATGATTAAGTTGAGTTTGGGAAATTGAGATTCATTTCCCAATAAAATCACTTTGAAAATTCCCAGGTAATGAGAGAATATGGTGAGAACAGCTATGATTGAGAAAACATTGTTGATGTTTTAGATAAGGAGATGATAATCAGATATCGCATGATGTCAGTCAGAATCCCTTGGTTGATGTTGTATTGATGTCAATCGGATAGGATAATTAGGTTGATGGATTGATTGGATAAATTGATAATTCTCTCTCAAGATCTAGAGAGACAAACAAATGGATTGATTGGATAAAGTGATAATTCACTCTCAAGATCTAGAGAGACGAACAAATGGATTGATTAGATAAAATGATAATTTTCTCTCAAGATCTAGAGAGACAAACAAATGGATTGATTTTCCTTCCTCAAGATCTAGAGGTAGGAAATTTGATGCACTCAAGATGAGAAAATGGATGATAGGATAAATGATTGACTTGAAATGATCAATTGGATGATTTGATTGATTGATATTCGATTGGATTGGATTTGGTGGGAAGATTAATGGTGGGAGGTTGATAGATTGGGGCATTTGATATGATTCAAGTGTAGATATAGGTACAGGGGATAAACAAAGTTAGGTTTCCCCTAGTTGATCAGATGGTGAGATTTCCCCTAGGTGAGCATATGTATAGTGATGATATCCTTGATGTAGCATTGATCAATTTGATGGATCAGAAATTTGAGGACATTGATTAGGACTTTGATGATGCAATCATGATTAACTTTCACCCCCTGGATTAAGGAAAATCCCATAAACATGCAATTAATCTATCATGAAAATGTAATGCAACTAATTGAAAAGAGATATATTTTCATCATTGAGCATTGTGGAACTAGGAGTCAATACAATCCTTATTGGTGCCACTGCGACCATAATAATATGAATATGAATTTCATCTCATTTGGTAACCTCTTTAGGAAACTATTACAAGCCTCACTAGTTGAATGACCAACTATGGGAGTATGAATACCAGTTTCATCAGATTCAATGTTGCAAGTGGATTTTGGTATTAAGATATGGAAGATCTAAATAGCCAAGGTATCCTTTTGTGTAAATAAACAAAGGTTAACCCTCCTTCCTATATGAATGTCCTCGATGGCTCTTTGATGACCATGTCGTTAGATGAATTCACACAAGTTAGGGGATCTTCCTCAAAAAAGTCACACAAAAGTCAAGAAAAACATTATGTCTCCATCATCGCCAATCTAGTCGAAACATCATCAATTAGCTAAAAAGAACATGACCTAAAAAGGTCAATGAAAATCATCAAATATTTCAAGTGTTTGGCAATGTTTCTATATTTTCAATAAGAATTCCAAACATTCTAATCATTTAAGTGTTATCAATTTTTAATCCTGATAAAATAAGTCAATGAAGTTCAAGGATCAAGGTATGCAATCAAACTGTTTGAATTGAACAATGATATCCATCAAAGGTTCCAAAATAGCTCTCCTCTAAAATTCTAAAAATTTGTTTCTATCATGTGACCAAGATGTAGCACGTCTGAATCCGTTTGTACCAAAAAAACCAAAGATTTGCCCCAAGTGAAAAAATGAGACCATGTGAATCTTGGGCAAATGAAACCTCAAATGCAACAATGCAGCTCAAAGACTTTAAGCAAGATTTTTGGATTTTTTAATGTTTTTGGATTTTTTAGAGATTTTTTATTTTTTAGAGATTTTTTATTTTTTTAGAGATTTTTTATTTTTATTGAATTTTATTGAATTTTTTATAATTTTTTTTATTTTTAAATTATTTTTTAGAATTTTTTTTATTTTTAAGATTTTATCATCTCTCAAACAAGATCACATTGGTTTACCCCCAATAACTAGCAAGGTATAGGACATGAAGGATGGATTTGCAAGCTGATGGACTAGAGATGGAAATGCCATGATGGATGAAGCACGTGAATGTGACCCATAGAACCATCTCCTCAAGATTACCCAAGATAAGGAAAAATGATATAGCAATGCAAAACATGTTTTTGGATAAGCAATGGAAGCCAATGATGTAGTTCTAGATAGCATATGAGATAAGGATCTATTGTCCTCAAAGCATGTGATCCAACAGAGTGGACATGTCAAGGGATTTTTGATAACAAATTTTGTACTTTACGTCCTTCATTTCCTATCAAGCCCAATGGGTCAATTTGGGTAAGATGTGGATAGGATAGCACGATCAGGATAAAGGGATGATAGAGGTTATGAGGGGATGATTTTGGATTATGGAAAGACTACATAGGAATAATGAAGGTGGATTAGGGAGAAGCAAGATCATGATAGGGTAGCATGGATGCAACAAGTGAATAAGATGATGGAAAGGATAACAGTGTCAAGATACTTGATGCTCATGGATATGTTCAACCTTGTCAAGACCTGTTATTTCTGTAGGTTTGATGGTATTGTTTCATAATTTAATATATATTAAATATCTTGATTCTCTAGAGATTGATTTCAAATGTAATCACACTATTGTATTATCTGTATTTTCCAAATGCATCGATCTCTTGTATATATACAAGGCAAAGACAAGAAGAGACGTGTCCCTTTGTGGGACATGTCTATTCATTAATCTAATTTATTAAATTTAACTTATTCATTATAAGAATAAATATAGATTAACTATATATATATATATATATATATATATCATTTCTCATAATAATCGTATAGTCACTTTTATTTATCTAACTAATGCTACATACATCAACACTCCCTCTTAGCTAGGGAGGATAAATTAATCCAATGTCGGCACCTATGACGTGCCTGATAGCAACAACCTTAAGATGGAAGCAATAGAAGCATCATCCTCATGATGTATTCAATATATATTACATGATTCTATCCACAAGCTCTCAAGCTTTAATGTGGATTGCCTTCATCGCTGATTCTATCAACAAATTCTATCATCACAATAGAAGGTCAAGTTATTGTAAGATCGTTCACCTTCCAGTACAAGTGATAAACATTACATTATAATCATTGCACACTATATAGTTGTGCATAGTATTAAATCATTACACGATCCTTAATATAGATGATATACGATCATTACTTGATCTATAGAATGCAACCGTCAATGTTCATTGCTCGATACATGGCTAGATAAGATAAAAGGAATTTGTTTACATAGATTATTGTAATTATATATTATTTCAATCATATACAAGGATTTAGAATGATTATTCTTATAGAAAAAAGTAATGCGTATGTGTGTATGTATGTTAGTTCACATTGTGAATTGACATACATACATACATACTCATATTAAATAATTGAAGAAATCATCTTTATATTTGATCGAAACTACTATGCATCAATACTCCCTCTTAGCTAGGGAGGATAAAGAGTATGAACAAGAATACATCACAATAAAATTTGTGAGTATAGACATCACCTAACCTGTGATAAATACATATATATCATCTATCTCATGATATGATATATCACTTTAACTTATGATTAAGTTACCACATAACTTGTGAGATGTCACATAACTTGTGATAAGAAGTCTCACATATCTCGTGAAGACAAACATTACATAACATGTGATGATAAGTATCACATAACTCATGACACTTAAAGGATGATATGCTCGAGAATATCACATTCTCCTTATACATCCTAGCTATGGTATGTGCACTAACATTATGTCACATAATGTCTACTGTAACAGATCATGGGACATCCATGAATGATACCAAGTCAGCATGATATCAACATCACATAACACGTGATGATAAATATCACATAACTCATGACACTTACAGGATGATATGCTTGAGAATATCACATTCTCCTTATACATCCTAGCTATGGTATGTGCACTGATATTACATCACATAATGTCTATGATAACATATCATGGCACATCCATGAATGATATCAACATTACAAGATCATCATCTTATAATGTTTGAATACAAGTGTTCATTTCCAAAAAATCATCACCTTTTAGAGATGAACACAGGGGGTAGAGCCCATAAAGTCATATATCAACACATATGACAAAATAAGTTTACACATTAAACATCTTATATATATATCAGTAAAGATTACAATGCAAATTACAATTTAATCATACCAAGACCTTTCCTAAATTATTCAACTTTCATTAAGCAAGTGGCTTGGTGAGTGTATCTTCTTTCTAATCTCCTGTACTGATATATTCCAACTGAATCACATTCCTATCCACCATTTCTCTCACATAATGATAAGGCATCTCTATAAAATAATGGATCATAGATTCTGAAACTCCTTTTTTTTAATCTAAGGCTTAATTCTCCAACATACCAGATTTACCTTGAAATTACACAACTTTCTCTCTAGAAACAACTTGGTGAGAATATCAACCATATGTACTATATCTCTTATATAGTTTGCATCACACTTGCTAAGCCCGAATTTATGTAGGAGTGAGCATAAAGACATTTCAGTCAGTACACATGGGACTCATCTCATGATCATAGTCCTTTGACTGCAAGAACCATCTCGATTATTGACTCCCTCTGAACCAATATGACCAAATTCCTTGGAGATCAGAATGAATCAGATCCTCTAGATGTTCCCTTTAAATTTTATGATCTTGCAACAACCTCTTGACTTCCTTGTCCAAGGTTGCTTTTAGATGAACTATCAGACTCCCTCTGAATCTAATAACAACCTTCTGACTTATATACATGGAACTTCATCATATGAATCATGGTCCTTTGACTGCTATAGTTTCTTGGTCGCTAGAGAAACCATCTTGACATGGTCCTCTTCCTCTGAATCAATATGTTCAAGAACCTCGATAGTCAAATGAAGAAAATCCTCTAGTTGCTCCCTTTGACATAGGAGCATACATGATCCCAATCATAAAAGGTATCTAAGCATGATCCACATACTGATGAAAGTGCTAGATCCAAGTCCACTTTGGACCTATTATCATAAAATAGAGTTCAAGACCAAAATATGAATATAACCATCCTGAGGTTAGAATATCCCCTCACAGTTTTCTCCCTCTTACTAGAAGAGCTCTATGATCTTAACTTTTATTTGTAATCTTAGATGCTACCACAACCTCATTTTTCTCATCAACATCCTTCCTGATGCAAGCTGATCCAATGAGGGTTTTGTCACCACTGTAAGAACCCCAAACTAGTTTGGTCTGAAATTTCAATTTCCTAGCGTTGGAATTTCATCAAACACTTGTCATAAAGTTTCATTTTAAGAAACCATACTTCTATGTTCTCTCATAATGATCACTTCAATTCAATATTCTGCCTGTTATTTTAGAACTTCCAAATCCTCAATTATTTCAACAGTGATAATTCACCAACACGAATCACATTCCATATTTGAGGAAATTCCAAGGAGTTATCCCATAGACTAATCACCACCAAATAGTTCTTAACATCTTTCCATTTGCATAGCTAGAAACTATAACAAAGATCAAAGTCCATATTCAGAATTCTCTCTATCTGCATGAAATCACTTGACTCTTTGAATTCAATTGGTGTCAAGCTTCTTAGATTCGTAACTGAGGCAAGGTGAAAACATGAATACTCTTATACTTATAATCTACCAACCTCCTATTTTTTCCAACAGACAACCTTTGTAGAAGATATGATGTGTTGCTTACGACAACAATAATTAATAGGCCTGAACAGCAAAAGATTCTATCACTCCAAACGATGTCATCAGCATAAAGAGCCCCACACTAGTTGTAATACCACGAGCAGTGATGGAGTGATTTTACAATCACGACCTCCAATGGTCTCACACCATATTCTTGATCATAGTATTGATGTAGTCACTTCATGCAAATGGATGTCATATTAAATAAAGGAGCCTCGATTATGGAAGATTCCTTGGTGTCTAAACAAGTTTCTTCTATTTATACCCTCATGCAAAATTAGCCGCTCTTATCGGTCACACCAAAGAAGATTATGTAATTCCACAATGGACTCCACACCAGGAATATTATAGCACATATCATGTTTGAACAATTATTCATATCTCCATCGTGTCTTAGTAGAAGTGCGAGGTATGTATGTCTATTGGGAATTTTTTCATATGTGCCACCCACCGCTATCAAAGATATCAGGTATGATTGTTTTGTAACAATCACAATATTGGCAACTACTTCTCCACATGGAGTGACTGTTATCAACAAAAATTACACCCTGCTAGATAACCAGAATCTAGTCTTTTGGAGAAACATGGAAACATTCCAAGGCTGTGGGTAACCTATAGCTGGAATGAATCTCTGGGTCCTAGGCCGGCTTCCTATCTGGTAAATCACTCTATACTACCTGAAACTGACTCTTTTGATGGAGGAAAGAGGTAGAAGGAGAACAAAAAACAAAAAACTATGTCCTAAATGGTGATGCACCAGAAATATCTGAGAAATGCACAAATAACCTGACACACAATGAAATAGTAACTTAAGCTTTCTTACACAACCCCACTAAATCATACTATCTACATAATCAATTTACAAGAAGGCCAATAACGACAATCCCCTCAAAGGAGAAAGATTTCTCACAGTTTTAGGGAAAATCTGACATGAGCACAACTTAAAACCTGCAAATAAGCATGAAGTACTGCATAAAGGCACTAATGTGTGATACAAATTGAGGACAAAGAACATCACAGAATTTTATATCAGTCACTAAATACACAATATCAGACTAATAAGGGAAGGCATAAGCTATCTTTCACAATCAAATGTGTTAAAAATTTGTATATTTCTCTAAAAATGGGTTACAAAATCTCTTTGCCTCTATCAAGAACTCAAAAAAAATTACAAAACAACAAGCCAAAGGGAAGAAGAACTCTCCAACAATTACAACTCTTAGGCCATATATAGGGCTTTTTACCATCTTGGAATCCCTTCAGGATGCAACAAGCTTTAGATGGTCCTAGAAAACCTAACCCTAAAGTTACCAGAGAGACAAAAGAAAGAGAGAGAGAAGAAGCGGTGAAAATGACCAAGTCAAACAGATATTAACAGATATTTCTTGTTCTTCTCCTGATCTGGCGACTGCAATCCGATTTTGTAGATGGTAGCTGGTAGTATTTATGTTGAATCCAAATAGCTGTGCTCGTCTACTCACCTACATCTCCTTTTACAATAACTGTCCCTCTTGTCTTGAACAGTGCAGTGCCAAGTATTCACCTTATTCATCGTCCAAGACTTCTTCCTCTTCTACAGGCTTCTTTGCGCTTATGGAATCTCAGCCATAACTCTACTCAAACTTGCAACATGTTGAATCTCCTTTTCTTTTTACCGATATTGAAACAAATCTATTTCAGATATCAGCAGACTGTTCTGTGCATAATTTCTGGAAATGTAGAATTCTCTGATCAACTTTGGAACACTGCAAACAGAGAAAAGTATTACTTCTGCAAAATTAGCAACCTGGGATCTGAACACGGTGAATGCAGATGAATACACCATAATAAAAAATGTACACCTGTGATTGGTTGCCAAACGATTCACTCTGTCACATCATAAAACTGCCACCATTTTTTAAATTTCAGGATCAGGCGATTGTGCGACTGCATGAAATCTCTTTGTCGCGGGACTATGTCACTAACCCTGGTTCTATCTCGAGACATGGCCACAATACAGACTTTTACCTTTGGCTAACCTGAGTTACTTCTGGCGATCACGCGACACAACTGAAATCAAAGTCGTGAAGAGTTAACATTAACCCATCATTCATTCCCAGACTTGGCGACTAACTGCCTTGTTTAACTGTCAAGGTGATCTCCTTGTCGCTGGATGTTTAAGCTATGTTCCCAGACTACGCAACAATGCCTAGTCGCCAAGTTGGGAGATCTAAGTTCTAATCCTTTAACTTTACCATAACCTGTCTCATGTACCCTTTGCACTTCTGCCGACTACGCGACAGACCTTAATCACCAAGTCGGGAGGACCTTTTCCTTAGGGCACCTTTGTTCTCAGACTTCGCGACCACCGTTGGATCCTCTGATCTTTTCATCTGACAACTGACGCTTAATCGCTAGACATTTGAACATACCCTTAAGTCTTTCCCAGACTTCGCGATTGAAAGGAAAGCGTCCTTAGTCTCGTTGTCGCTGAACACTCTTTTTCCTTCTGGTGACCACCCGATAATTCTTTAGCATCCACCCGCCTTGTGACACATGTCGCACAGTCATTGGATCATTCATTACATATAGGAGAACTGAGTCATCATCTTGTTCTAGCGACATCCCGACTGAGCATCACTGCAAACCACAGACGGTTAGTTGCAAAGTCTGGAAAGAAACCACTTAACCGCCATTTCATTACGAGATCAGGCGACTGAAGCCATGGCTTAACTGTTAGCTTTGACTTGATCTAGCGATAATGCGACATGAAGTAGTCGCTGAGTCTGAGAACATTTCCTTAACTGTCAAGACTTTCTTGCGATCACCCAACTGAGCAGTGGGTCCCATCTACATAGAGCGTCATGACATGGTTATCCCGTGACTACCTGACATGAAAGGAATCGCTAAGTCTCAGAAGGCCAAAAGAATATTCTGTTTCTGAATGAGACCACGCGACTGAAGGAAAATGCAAAGTCGGGGAGACAATTGGAATATTCGCTTGGGGTATCGTGACAAGGCGACTTAAATAAGACACATGCCTTAAGTTAAACAAAAAAGGAATAGTGAAATAGAAGCGCCATGACTTAGGGTTTAAAAACATCGTTTAACACTTGGAAGACTAAGGGTTTTCAGGGTTTTACAAATTAAGCTAGGTTTAGACCTGAAAACCTGAAAACATGACAGAGGTAAAGCCAGACTGAACAAGAGATAAACTGAAAAGGATACGCCAGAACTGAGAACAAGACAAGGAACCAGGGCAACTTAATCCATTCAAAACATAACAAACCCACCCGATTGATCTTGGTACCAAAAATCGGTAACAGTGACTATTCCTTATGGCACAATAATGTATTCGACCCTCAGTCTTGTGTGGTTTACTAAGACTCATTATGTTATTCGGTTAGCTTCTAAATAATAGATGATGTGTATGATATGAATACGCAGGTCTAGCTCTTCCATGGTGGTCCATGTTGGAGTGCTTCCCAGCCCACGATCCATGTGGAGGCCATATGAATATGACTACTACCGGTTGATTAATTAAAGGTGGTATGCACAATGTCATTATAATTCCATTTATGTTTCCTCTCCATTCAACTGTATATGATTCACCGACAAGATACCTTTGATAAATCACAGGTATATACGCTGCTTCTAAACTAATTTATTTGTTTGAACTCATCACGCCCAACTTTATAAAATATTCAATCAAATATAATTGTCTGACTTTAGTGAGATACTCTGAAAATTTTCTTTTGCAAGACTTAAATTAATTATGGTTGGCTTCAAGGCTTCATTCACATGTTTGCATTCCTTGTCTAAAGATCTCTCTACCTCTTTGAAGTCACATCTCTATTCTTCCATTAGAAATAATTTACACCACAAAGAGTATGACCGAGTTTGAAGGCACTGAATATAGAATTCATCATTTGTCATATACCGCCAATCCTCCTAGGCTTTTTCTCTGATACCATGTTATTTTCATAGGTTTGATGGTATTGTTTCATAATTTAATATATATGTCATGTCTTGATTCTCCAGAGATCGATTGCAAATGTAATCACATTGTTGTATTATCTATATTTTCCAAATGCATTGATCTCTTGTATATATACAAGGCAAAGAAAAGAAGAGACATGTCCCTTTGTGGGACATGTCTATTCATTAATCTAATTTATTAAATTTAACTCTATAGTCATTATAAGAATAAATATAGATTAACTTTATATATATATAAAATAATATCAATTATTATTATTATAATTTTATTAATATATATATATATATATACATGTAATAAATCATTTCTCATAATAATCATATAGTCAGTGTTATTTATCTGACCAATGCTGCATACATCAACAAGACCAAAGGTAAAAGAGGGAATATGGATGCAAGTGAGATAAATGATAGGAAGATGGAGGATAGAATGGATGAAACTTGCCCCCAAATGTAGAGTGCAAGAGGAGGAATTACGCATGATGCCTATTTTCCAGGTTTTCATCATGGTACTTGGCCAAGGTGCCAGAAAAAGTGGTTTTCACCATAGGACAGATTGATTTCTCTTTACTTTTTCTACCAAGGTGCCTGTTTTACCAAGTTTTCACGAAGGCACTTTTCTCTTTTTTCAATTTTTTTCTTTTTTTTTGTATTTTTCAAAAATTCCCCAGCATCTGGATCTTTGGAAAATGTTTTTCTAAAAGATATGATATAATAAACCATGAATATGGATAGGATGCTCAAAGATATTGATAAGGTGATGATAAAGGACACATATGAAGGATAAGGGTAGATGGTGGTTAAGGTTTTATGCCATATATTGGATAAGAGGGATGGAAATATGGAAAGTAGGTGTTGGATAATGAATGCGAGGATAAGAATAAGGTATGTTGTGGATGGAAATGTTGGCAAGATCAACTTCGAAAAACACTTTGAAGAGTGGTAGAATGATGGAGGAACAATGGATGAAGGAGGTAAGGATTTTTTTGAGGTAGTGGATTTTGGGATGTAGGAACCCAAATTAGACTTGGAAAGTGAAGAATATTTACAAGGAGATGGAAAGGAAGCCTTTGGAAGCTTGAATGTCAACTTTGATTTTTCTTTTGTGTGAAATTCCTTCAAAAGTGACTTGGGAATCCACATAGTCTTTGATTTCTCTTTCTTTTGTGATTCTTTTGAATGCATTTCTTCAATGAGGGATTTTGGAACCCACATTTTCTTGGATTTTTCTTTTTCTTTGGTAGACCTTTGTGGCCTTTTGGTTATTTATTTTTTCTTTTCATTCACATGTTGACTAGATGGGACATCATGATCTTTACGAACATGTGGATTCTTGGATTTTTTTTAATGTCGCGCATCCAAATTGCTTCCAAAAGACTTAGGAATTTTGAGTGAATGGGAATAATATGGAGGGTTCATATGGATTGGTGTTTAGAAATTCTTCAAGTATGTATGCCTTCGTTGATCTTGATACATGGTAGGGTAAGTGAATGGAGAGCTACGGATGGTAGGAATGGTTGATGGAGGAATATACAAACCTAATATGGATGGAAGTGATGAAGAATTTAGCTTTTGTACATAGGAACCCAAAATGGACTTGGAGGATGGTGAAGGCATATAGTTGCATTTGAATGGAGGGAGATAAGGTGTGAAAGGGATATCAATATCTTTGGCATGAGTTATATTGCCACGACTCTCATCTTTAATATTTATCTTTATACCAATATGCTCATGAGTAGCTTTTATAGGAGAAACTTTGATAGGATCAAATGAATCTTGAAGGGATTTATTATCATGCAAGGAATTTAGAGGAATGATGGTTTCTTGAGGTGAATATGGAGGATCATGACAAGGAGTTGATGGGATAATTTGATCTTGACAAGGATCTTTGGATGGTGTAGAGAGGGTGCTTTGCTCTTGAATTTCAGTATGTTCATTGGAAATGATGGAAGAGATATCTTGATCTTTCTTGGGAAGTGGACAGGATATGAAACTTGGAAGGGTACTTTGTTCATGAAATGGGAGGATATCAGCTTGGAAGACATGAAAGGGTGCAAGGGGATCATAAAAAGCTTCTATGGATATGTGACCTTCATCAAATATGGGAGGGGATTGTATAACATCTTGATCTTGATCTTTATTGATACTTGTTTCTTTTCTCTTTGGATTATCCTCTTGACATGGAGCCACTTCTAAGGACAAGGTAGATGTTTGGATATGTGTGGGGAATGTTTGGAATAATTATGGAGAATCCTTTTGAATAGGAATTGAAGCACATGAAGCTTTGAGGTCAAATATCTTTGAAGCATGGAAAAAATTTGCAGCAAGATGTAAATTAGCTTGGGTTTCTTTTAGAGGTAGCCCTTGAGGGTAGACATAATCAACGTGGAAAGTGTCACCATTAGGCTCACTCTTTGGTGGAGGAATTTTGGATAGTTGTGACACTTTGTGAGATGGAAGAAGGATGAAATGAGTAAATTCCATGGGAGAAACCTTGCTAGATAGAGGTTTGTGCATTAGATCTTTCTTGAAAGTGGTACCTTTCTCTTCATTCTCTTTATTATCTTGATTGCAAATAGGGTGGTCATGAAATTTCCCTTGATCCAAGATAGGTTTGTTTCACTTAAATGTTTCATTTCATGAAGAAGATGAAGATACAGATGGCCCTGATGACATGTAACTGATTGAATGTTTGATAATGTTAAGTTGAAGATGATGCAAGACATTAAATCAGTTAATGGTTTGTATTTTCATTGATGTCAACTTGATATCATCTGTATGGTCATTTACATAATGCCAAAGGCTTCAGAGAATCAATGGAACAAAGATTATGCTTTCATCAATGCATAAAATTTAATTATTAACTAAGTGATAGACAACATTGACGGAGTGCACATCATCGGTAAAGGTAAAGAAAAAGTCACAGTGATGCCAGGCGATCAGAAGACAGTGTTTCCCGACGAAGCAAAATCATAGTGATACCTGACAAGTAAAATCCAAGGATGCCCGAAGGATGGAGATCCCGAAGCTAACTAGAGTTACACCGAAGGAACTAGCATTTATCACTGATGACTAACTATAGAATTGACCGACAGAACAAAGAGTTCAAAAAATGACAAAATATCTAGTTGGTAGAGCTTAAGGATAGGCTTAACTAGTTGTTTTATTTTCTTTATTTTCCCAAAGTTGATTAATTAATTTAAAGATGAATTATACAGTTGGCAAGAAGATAACTATGAGATAAATCAAGAGTTAAAGCTGTAAATCAGATTGGCTGGATCGGTTTTCACGCTAAGAATCAAGAATCAACAATAAAGGAATATCATGTCTATATAAAAGACAAGCATAATTCATTTCCAAAAATAACAAGCAATCACATACATGGAAGGGGAGTGAATAGAAAGAGGATGCTAAAGAGAAACTAATGAAGGATAACTTCATATAGTCCTAATCAATCAAGCTGAAGGAGAGCTAAATAATTCTACAGACACTGACGAATAGTGAAGCATAGCATCACAGAGTAGAAAGTGTGGAGCACAAGGAATTGAATTGATACATTGATCAGAGAGGTATTGTACTTAAATATTTCTAAAAATCTTCAATTCAAGTTGCATTAGAAATAGGTCATAATGTTTCAGTTTAACCATTGAAGCATCAAGTCTCTTAACAAAGCACGACTTAACCATCTTCTATAATTGAGGTATATCCTAACAGATTGCCAAAAATTTTATCATGAAGATAGCATTGAGTGCCTGATACTGACACACAGTCTAAGAAGGAGGCTGATGCAGTTAGGTAGCACCAGATATGCCAGATACCTATTGTGCCCATAGAGGTTGATCAATATTGGTAGCATATACATGCCAGATATCAAGTGATATACTCATATTAAAATCCTCTAACAAGGTCACACCTAACAGTGTTTTTGTAACCTTTAATAGGGTTGGCTCCTAATAGGGCTCACTTCAAAAGAGTGAAAATTTGGGGTACTGGTCCCAGTGGTTTTTTTCTCTCAACAGGGTTTCCACATTAAAATCCATGTGTTATGTGTGTATGGTTTATTACTTTATTGTTTTCTATGGTTTATTACTTTATTGTTTTACATTTCACATATGCATTTTTGGATTTATTGGTATACTTTGCATATTTATTGAGTATCGGTAAATAAGTTTTACTGCTTATTGGTTATCAAGGAGAATAAGGATAGACAAGGTAAACTGATAGACAGTCAATTATTATAAGTATTTCATGGCATGTATCTTGTAGGGACTTAATAATCTAAGGTGTATTGATTGGTGGTTAAAGATTAAAGGATAAATTTTTGAAGCCACTGATTCACCCCCCCCTCTCAGTTATTACTAACAATTGGTATCAGAGCTTGTGTGCTTAGAAGGAAGGTTTCAAGACCTAAGTAAAGATCACAAGATGAACAGATGAGATGTGCCCAAGTTGA
>MU223858.1:3434687-3444687 GCA_018584345.1 Thuja plicata
CTTGAAGATGAATTTTGAGACTAGTTACTTCATAACTAGTTCTTGAATTATTCTTCTTGTTCATAGTGTTTCTTGCATCATTGGGATCCATAGCAAATTTGTGTGTTTGAGAGAGCACACCCACATAGAATCCAAATAAGCAAATCAAAATGAGTAGATTAGGGTGCAACAATGTTATTTACTCATTTTTAGCTTAATCCGATGTTATTTGGTGTCTTTTTGTTGTCAGTTTGGTCTCTCACATGCTTTTCTTGTCATGATATGTTTTAACTTACATGCTTTTCTTGTCATGATATATGCTAATCTGCTAATGTTTGCATGTTTGAGCTTGCTCCCAACAGATTGAAGGATTCCGTATACACACATATTATATTAGAAATAGTATAGTGTGATAATATAGTATGTTGCCATCAATGCCAAAGGGAGAGATTGATGACATGTAACTGATTGAAAGTTTGATAATGTTAAGTTGAAGATGATGCAAGATATTAAATCAGGTAATGGTTTGTATTGTCATTGATGTCAATTTGATATCATCTATACGGTCATGTACATAATTCCAAAGACTTCAGAGAATCAATGGAACAAATATTATGCTTTGAACAATGCATAAAATTCAATTATTCACTAAGTGACAGACAACGCCGATGGAGTGCACATCATCGGTAAAGGCAAAGAAAAAGTCATGGTGATGCCTAACGATCAGAAGACAGAGTTTCTCGATGAAGCAAAATCATAGTGATACCCGACTAGTTAAAATCCAAGGATGCCCGACGGATGGAGATCCCAAAGCTAACTAGAGTTACACCGATGGAACTGGCAGTTATCACTGACGACTAACTGCAGAATTGACCGATAGAATAGAGAGTTCAGAAAATGACAAAATATCTAGCTGGCAGAGCTTAAGGATAGACTTAACTAGTTGTTTTATTTTTTTTATTCACCCAAAGTTAATTAATTGATTTAAAGATGATTTATACAGTTGGCAAGAAGATAACTATGAGATAAATTAGGAGTTAAAGCCATAAATCAGATTGGTTGGATTGTTTTTCACGCCAAGAATCAAGAATCAAGAATCAAGAATAAAGGAATATCATGTCTATATAAGAGACAAGCATAATTCATTTCCAAAAATAACAAACAATCACATATACATAAGGAGAGTGAATAGAAAGAGGATGCTGAAGAGAAACTGATGAAGGATAACTTCATACATTCTTGATCAATTAAGTTGAAGGAGAGCTAAAGAATTCTGTGGACACTGACAAACAGTGAAGCACAGCATCACAAAGAAAAAAGTGTGGAGCACAAGGAATTGAATTGATACATTGATCAGAGAGGTATTATACTTAAATAGATCTAAAAATCTACAATTCAAGTTGGATTCGAAATAGGTCATAGTGTTTTGGTTTAAACATTGAAGCATCAAGTCTCTTAATAGAGCAAGACTCAACCATCTTCTATAATTGAGGTATATCCTAACAGATTACCAAAAATTTTATCATGAAGATAGCATTGAGTGCCCGATACCGACACAAAGTCTAAGAAGGAGGTTGATGCAGTTAGGTAACACTAGATATACCAGATACCTATTGTGGCCATAGAGGTTAATCAATATTGGTAGCATATACATGCCAGATATCAAGTGATAGACTCATATTAAAGTCCTCTAACAAGGTTACACCTAACAGTATGTTTGTAACCTTTAACAGGGTTGGCTCCTAACAGGGCTCACTTCAAAAGAGTGAAAATTTGGGGTACCAATCCCAGTGTTTTTTCCCTTACTAGGGTTTCCACGTTAAAATCCATGTGTTATGTGTGTATGGTTTATTACTTTATTGTTTTACATTTCACATATGCATTTCTGGATTGATTGGTATGTATCGATAAATAAGTTATACTGCTTATCGGTTATCAAGGAGAATAAGGACAGACAAGGTAAATTGACAGACAATCAATTATTATAAGCATTTCATGGCATGCATCTTGTAGGGACTTAATAATCTGAGGTGTATTTATTGGTGGTTAAAGATTAATGGATAAATTTTTGAAGCCACTGATTCACCCCCCCCCTCTCAGTTATTACTAACAGGCCCATCATCATAAAGAAAAGGAAATATTGAGCGTAATGATGGATTTTTAGATGATGTATCCTTTTGTTTTTCCTCATCCTTCTTTAAGGTTGATATATCAACATTATGAGAAAGGGTAGCTCCTAATTGAGAAAAATATGCTTCTTTATCCTTCTTCAAAATTAAGCACAATGTTTCCATAAATATGGGATCTTGGGATGCCTCCAATATGTCATCTTTAGTTACTTTGTCGTATTGATTCCTATGAATATTTTGATCTTGATTTTGATAATTATTCTCCACCATAGGATTGATTCGTTTCTCAAATAGATTCATCATTATAATTTTTTTGAAGAATATGATCTATTTGTTTCACTGACAATGAATAACTCCAAAAAGGGTATCAAAATATGATTTTAAAATTGTTCCAAACTCTCGGGAAATGCCCCCTATTTTCCCTTCTTTTTTTTTTCATGTCACTTGCCTATGTGTAGGCGTGACTTAAATGTTAACAGGTGTCAACTAGAATTTATGTAGGTGACACTCTGCAATTAAGCAGGAAGCTTTTGCCTATTGATAGGCATTGTTTAAATGTTTCCAGGTGTCACTTTCTAGTGACTTACGTGATGTTTCAAAGATATTAGGCATTTTTTCAGAGTTGCAGGTGTTACATAACTATTTGTAGGCGTTGTTTAACTACTCATATGTGGCATTTGGTAGATCAAAGTTATTTTTGTCAATTTTTTTGGTTTTTATAATTTTAAGGGTTATGATCAGGACTGCCAGAGAATATTCTTTCTTGAAAAGTAATACAAACTCAACACACACATCAAATTTTCATCATGTCCCTAAAAAAACATGAATGTGTATGTTCTCGGTCATTTTAACAAGTATAAAACAAGAATAGCTTCCACGCAATCTACCTAGAGTCAGATTTGGCTTCTAAAACTTGGCTCTAAAAGGTAGCTTGCTACTTATTTGGGATTTAATGAACACCTCCATTCTAAACTATGTCAATTTCTTTTACCCTGTTGTGGGCTTCCCACACACACAAAAGTACAATTTTGTGTAATCCCAAAGGACTACTCGAGGAAGTGAAGAAACTTGTACACAATCTAGTCACCTTCCCATTAAGGAAGAATGCATTTATTTATAGTGAGTTGGATAGTATCATGGAAAAAGTGATTGTCTCCCACTTTGGGTCATTCCCTCTCACCATCCTCATAAGGAAATTCTCAGGAGGCAGGCCCTCTAAAGCTATATTTTAACTAGCATGTATATGAAAGCAATAAAGTGAACTTGGTTCAACAAGTTTGAGAATTTGATTCACTTAAAAAGTGAAGAGCATATCCTTATTGTTGTTCCTTGTTCAAAACATTTCAAGCAATAATGATTCTTTTTCAACCTTGTTACAAAGAGGTTCTTATAATTTAAGTGTTTGGTTAATTTTCCTTCCTAGTTAGCTAGATTTAAATGAAATGCCGCAAGTTAAGCAAAAACAAGCTTGATAAGTAGATTACCTCTTTCGAAGCTAGCAATGGCTAGGCACTTTTTTGAGTTTTTGCTTGTTTTTCAACTCACCTAGTGGTGATTGTTCCCTCTCTGGCTCCTCCAACAAGTTAGTCAACACAAACAAGAACAGTGAAGAAAACCTTGCAAAAGCACAAATACAATTAAGTTCTTTCTTTAAAACTTGCATGAAAAACAACTTTTGAGAACTTAAAGCATGAACTTAATTGAGAGTTGGAAATTTATTCTTTTATGCACTTCTAACTTTTATCTAGTGCTCATACAAGTGTTCTTCTACCTCTATATTCTCTAAAATAGAAGCATTACGCAAATATTTAGAGTGTTTCTTAGAAGCTCTTACCTCTTTGATTTACTTTGTAACTCTGCTTTCTGGTTTCTGCACTTTCGGATGCCTGTTCATCAGTAGGAAACACACAGACAAAGAGTTAGAAATCTGAAATCAATGATTAATCAAAAAAAGAATCTAAAAAGTAGTAGGCAAAATTTAACAGCTAGCAGACGTGATTAAAATGTTCCTAGGTGTTATTTAAAACTGTATAGGCATTGCTTTCTAGTGAATTAGGCGTTATTTAACTCTGCTAGGCGTAAAGCTTTAAATGACAGGCATGACAGAAAATGAAAATTGTGTGAAACTAAAGATACTAGGCATCATTTAAACATTTGTAGGTAGCTTTTCCTGAGGCATAGGCGAGGCTTTACAGTCATAGGCGTGACACTTTATCTCACAGGCAACACAGAAAAAAAAAGATAGAAATAGAAGGATTTTTGTAGGCATCAGTTAACTTCTGGCAGGTGTCATTGAAATGTGTATAGGCATCATTAAAATGTGCATAGGCGTCTTTAAAATTTGCATAGGTGTCACTTCCCTAAAAATCTACAAAATTTGTACAAAGTGAAGTAAAAACACATACAAAACTTTGAAAAATGATGAAAAAGATGCCTAAAGCCCCACGGTGGGTGCCATTTGTGTGTGAATTTGATACACCTTCATGAAATTTATTTATTTAACTACAGTTCTATGGAAAAACATAAACAATTTAAACTAAATAATTGCATTTAAATCACTAAACATCTCATGGTTCTCTAACTAGTATACTAGTAAAGCTCTCAGCCTTAATCTCTACTAATGACAATCCTAGAATGAGAAATTGATACAAAAATATTTCTAATCTATCTCAATTCTCTCTCAAAATGATGATTCATAATTCAAATGCTCATGAAATACTCTCCAAAATGCTCAATTTTCTATTGAAACTCTCAAAATGCTCAAGATTGAGCTATGAAATTGCCTATAGATTTTATGCTATGCATTCAAATTTTCTAGGATTTACTTATGCTTGAAAATGTCTTGTATTTATAGTAAATTGCCAAGGGTAGGGGGTAGAGTTACTTGATCATGATTAAGTCTTGGTTAAGTGAAAGGCTTTGAGATGGTTTCAAATGGGGGGGCAATTTAAATGGTTGTCTCAAAGGTTGAGACAAAGAGACAAATTTGAGTGATTGAGATTCAAACTTAGTAGTGATCCATGTGCTTTTGTGTTCTCAATTCCCATTGGTTTCTCAAATTTATGTTGAAATATATTAGGATTATTTAATTCAATCAATTAATTAAATTAGCCATGTAAGGATGAATAGGTTCAATTTGATTTTTTTATTTAAACTATACAATTAATTGATTAAAATCAATTATATAATTTTGATTGATCCTTTTAGGCTTATATTTGATTATTTGATGTCATGCTTAATTAATCCTTTGATTTAACTTTATTTTGTCCACTTTGATTGATAAATGTCCATTTAAATTGATTTTGATCCATTTTGAAGCATTTTAAAGCATTTAGCTGAGATTTGTAGATTTGGATGATTCTAGGACACCTGCCAAGTTTTGGGTGTCTACAATGAATTTCACTCAATGAGCTATGACTTACAACCATTGCATTTTTTTTTTAGGGTTTGACAGATCTAGAACAATATAAGAATAAATAGTTATATGCAGAACCAAAAGAAGAATAAAACTAAAAATAGATAACACACAGATTTAACGTGGTTCACCAAAAACCTGGGCTACATCCACCTACACAACTGTCCAAACTTTCGTATTATCCAGAAAAATAGTACACATAATACATTATGCATCTCAGCCACTTATAACATGCATTTTAGGGCAACCTCTAAAACTGACTATTTTAGGGTTTTATAATGTCGGTCTTCTTTTTCCTGAAAAAGCAAATCAACTAGATGGGAAGTCACCATAATATCAACACCCACTACATAATTAGTTGCCACAATATCAACAATCTCCCACTTGGATACTGATCAGGCTCCACACCAAACAATCTCCCACTTGGAGACTAAAACTAGACGATAATGTAGTATGTACAACTCCTACTGGATAAAAGAATTTGTTGTGTATTAACTCCACAATCATCAGTCAAGAAGCCCAATAAATTTTTAGCAAGAAACTAGCTTCTCCTTGGGGACTGCCTTTGTTAACATGTCTAGGATTCTCACTTGTGTGAATTTTTTCAAGTCGTAACTAGCCATCCTCCAAAACTGACCTTATAAAATGGTACCTGAGCTATATGTGCTTTGTCCTTGAATGAAAATCAGAATTCTTTGCAAGATGAATGGCACTCTCGCTATCATTGTACAGTGGGTGATCTTCTTTCTTATGACCCAATTCCTCCAGAAAACACTGTAACCAAATCATCTCCTTGCTAGCTTCTGTAGTAGCTACAAACTCAGCTTCAGTGGTTGAAAGTGCATTAACCTTCTGCAATCTAGAAATCCAACTAACTACAGTACCCCCTATAGTGAAAACATACCATGTAGTACTCCTCCTTGTATCAATATCTCCTACCATATTAGAGTCAACAAATCCACTTTGAGTGGAAGTCGATCCTGTGAAACATAATGCCTGTAGTAGTACCTCTCAAATATCGAAGCATCCATTTGACAACATTCCAATGTTCCATACTTGGATTGCTCATATACCTGCTGACAACTCCCACTAGATGAGCAATATCTGGCCGTGTGCATACCATTGCATACATTAGATTGCCAACAACTGATGAATACGGGATTTTAGACATATTATCTACCTCTTCCTATGCCTTTGAGCACATTTCCTTAGTCAATTTGAAATGACTATCCAAAGGTGTGCTGACTATTTTTGCATCCTGCATATTAAATCTTTTCAACACCTTCTTTATATACTCACTTTGGGACAAATTCAAGGTTCTATTTTTCCTGTCCCATGTAATCCTCATACCAAGGATTTTCTTAGCAGCACCCAAATCCTTTATAACAAATGACCTTGCTAATTTATGTTTAAGTTCATTTATTTGTTGCATATTGGACCAAGAAACAAGCATGTCGTCAACATAGAGTAATAGGATAATGTAACTCCCATTATCCAATCTCTTAAAATATACACAGTGATCAGAATGACATCTATGGTAACCTTGTTAATCCATGAAACTATCAAATTTTAAATACCATTGGCGGGGTGCCTGCTTTAGGCCATACAGACTCTTCCTTAACCTACACACTAAATTCTCCTTACCCTTGACCTCATATCCCTCTGGTTGTCGCATGTAAATTTCCTCTCCAAATATCCATGGAGAAAAGTTGTTTTGACATCTATTTGTTCAAGATGCAAGTCATATACAACCACAAGACTTAGTACAGTTCTAATTGAAGTCATTTTTACAACAGGGGAGAATATTTCATCAAAACCTATACCCTTTTTCTGTGCAAAACCTTTTACCACAAGTTTGTCCTTATACCTTTTCTTTCCTCCATGTTCCTCCTTCAACCTATAAACTCATTTGTTAGGCAAGGCTCTTTTTCCTTCAGGTAAAGGGACTAAGTCCCAAGTCTTGTTTTTCAACAAGGAGTCTATCTCCTCTTTCATGCCCAGCTTCCACTGTTGTTTGGATTCCACATGCATTATTTATTCATATTCTTCCAGTTCACTAGAATTAGTCAATAAAATGGAATACAAAGAAGGAGAAAACCTTTCAAGAGGTCTAATTAAGCTTGTAGAACATCTAAAACTTACAGGAGTTTATTGGATAACCTATTGTTGATGAGCATCAGGTACCAGTGGCATTTCATTTTCAGGAATCTCAACCAACACCACATATTCTTGTTTGACCTGTTCATGCTTCTTTTCCTACGATTGTTCTTTATTCATGACCTTCTCATTGAATATAACATCTCTACTTTTAATTATTTTAAGATTATCAAAATCCCATAATCGATAACCATAGTCATCTACTCCATATCCAATGAAGGTACATTTTTGAGATTTAGCATTAAGCTTGGTTCTATTTTCTTTATCAACATGGACAAAAGCTTCACAACCAAAAGTTTTTAGAAATGAATAATTTACCTTTTTACCAGTCCATGCTTCCTATGGAATACCACCATCCAAAGGGGTTGCAGGTCCTCTATTTATCAAATAGATTGTAGTGTTTATAAAATCTACCCAGAAATGAAGGGGCAGTCCAGCATGCAACCTCATGCTCCTTGCACATTCCATGATTGTCCTATTCATTCTTTCTAACACACCATTTTCTTGTGGGGTTCCTAGAACTATCTTTTTCCTTTGAGTTTCATTGATAGAACAGAAATCTTCAAAGGTTGTGCTCCAATACTCACCTTCATTATTGGATCTGAGACACTTCAACTTCTTTCTTGACTCATTCTCAACCAAAGCTTTCCATTTCTTAAATGTTTCAAAAACATCAGATTTTTGTTTCAGGAAATATACCCATGTTTTCCTGGCTGAATCATATATAAAAATAACATAATAATGAGAGCCATCAAGAGATGATACCTGAGCCGGTCCCCATACATCTGAATCCACTAGCTCTAACTTATTACTCTTCTTTTCTTTCCCAACTTTGAGAAATCTGACTCTTTTCTGTTTACCATAAACACAGTTTTCACAGAACTCTAAAACGATATTTTTCAGTCCTGGCAACAGATTTTTAGAGTGAAGTATTTTCATCCCTTTCTCACTCATGTGCCCAAACCTATGATGGCACATTTTTGAATCTGTTCTTGCAACTTCTATAGTTTATTTCCTTGCATTAACATTATCAATAGGAGCTAAGGTAGAATAAGTGTTACCAGTACACAGATATAATGTGCCTATCTTCACACCTTTAGCTACTACTAATGAACCTTTAGTGACCTTCCAGACATTGTCTATAAACATGATTATGCAGCCTTCACTACCCAGTTGTCCTACATAAATTAAATTTCTTCTTAAATTAGGGACACGCCTTACCTCCTACAGTATCTAGTCATTTCTTTTTGGCAACTTAATCTTTATTTTCCCTTTCCCAACAATAGGACAGGGCTCATCATCACCCAAATATACTTTTCCAAAATCACCTTAAACATAATCTTGAAAATATTTTCTATGGGGTGTAGCATGGAATGAAGCCCCAGAATCAATTACCTAGGAATCATTAACATTATCCAAACATAAGATTAAAGCATCTTGTAAAGTATTACTTGCAACATTAGCTTCCTTACTATCATCTTCATTTCCATCTCCTTGTTTGTTTTTCTAAGACCAATAGTATTTTTTCAGGTGACCAGGCTTTCCACAGTACGAAAATTATTTCTTTCCTTTAGATTGAGAACATCCTTTCTTTGACTTCCCTCATGACCTATCATGAGAAGGGCCTTTTCCTTTTTCAATGTTTTTCCTCTTTTCTCCACATTTAAATCAAAAACTGATGATTTTGACATTTCACCACTGCTTTTCCATCATATTTCCTCGCTTAGTATAACACCAACAACTTCATAAAATTTCAAAGTGTTTGAACCAGAGACAGAGTTGCTTAGAGCCATAACTAAGCTATTCCAGCTTTCTAGAAAAGAACATAAAATTAAGAGAGCCCTAACCTCTTCATCGAATGAAATTTGTATGGATGACAATTAACTGGTGACTGTATTAAATTCATTTAAATGATTTTCTATAGATCCTCCCTCACCCATTTTCATATTAAAGAAATGCTTCATAAGAAATACCTTATTCAAAGTCGAGGGTCTCTCGTATAACTTAGCAAATGTCTCCATCAGCTCTACGATCATTTTTGTCTTTGATACAGATGTTGCAAGGCACAATAGAATAGATCCCAATGCCTTCCTATCCATGATCTCCTAGTCCTCCTGACACATAGTAATGGGTTTCTTGATCGATCCTTCCAATGGTCATCATAAATCCTTTTTATACAGATAATCTTCCATCTACATTTTCCATAATTGAAAACTCTGGTTGTTGAATTTTTCAATCTTGAATTTGGAATACCCCATTGCTCCCACTCAAATTTGAAATTCCTATCAATCTACAACAACAAACCTTTCTCTGATACCAA
>MU223858.1:3454786-3471339 GCA_018584345.1 Thuja plicata
CATATATAAAAGAAAAAAAAACTGTTAAAAAAAAATCTAATTTTTTTTTTGGGCAAAGACTTAAGGAGACTTTTAATTCTATCAAAGGAGCTGATGGGATTATAACAGAGGATGATGTTACAAGAAAGATGTTGAGAACCCTTCTACCAAGTTATGTTTATTCGTGTATCTGTTATACAAGAGCTAAGATCTATTCCCCAGATGAATGTTTCACTGGATGCTACTATTGGTAAGTTAATTGCATTTGAGCTAAATGATTTTGACAATAGTTTGCATGTTACATATAAGATTGAATCTGCATTTAAGTCTACTTTAAAGATTGGAAAATCTAGGGAAGCTGCAGCCAGAGATGGATATTTGAGCAATACTAGTGAGAAATTTTATAGTTGCATTGAAGGTCTTGAAGAGTTATTTACTGAATGTGATGAGATTGAAAGAGAATTTTAAGCTTTGTTGGCTAGAAGGCTACAAAGAGGCAAAGGAAAATACCGAGGTAAGTTACCCTTGAAATGTTTTAATTGTGATTAAATTGGTCACTTTGCATCTAACTGTCCTGAGAAAGATAAGGATGAAAAAAAGATAAGACAAATAATGACAAAAGAGAAAATATATTCAGGAGATTCAGAGACTACAAAAACAAAGGTAAGAAATCTTGTCATATTTCTAATGAAGGACTAAGTGATGATGATTCTTTTGATAGTGATGATGGAAAAGAAACTATTTATGTTTCTATTAAAGATTATTTTGATGAAGAAGAACCAAGAGCCCTAATATCACAAGTAAGAATGAAACATGGATTATAGATAGTGGTTGTTCATATCACATGACTGGTGATACACTTAAGTTTATTTTCTTGAAAAATCATGATGGAGGATTTGTTAGATTTGGTAATGATGTACCATATCCTATGAAAGGAAAAGGTTCTATAATTATACTGAATAACACAAGATGTGATGATGTTGATTGGATTAAAGGATTAAAGTATAATCTGTTGAGTGTTGCATAGCTAAACAATAAAGGTCACTGAATGGAATTTCAATATGGAAAGGTGTAAGTATTTGATGAGAAGGATAGTCTGATTGCTATTGGAGAAAAATCTAAAGTTAATTTATTTTATCTTGATACTTCTATGAAGAGTGTGATGTTTTCTAAAGTTGAAGATGTTTGGTTATGGAACAGAAGGCTTTTTCATGTTAATTTTGACAACTTGATCAAAGTGAGCAAGAAGAATAGAGTAAGAGGACTATCGAGATTAGAGAAAACTAAGAATGCAATGTGCAGCGAATGTCAGATGGGTAAAATGACTAAATCTATTTTCTCAAGCAAGACTTATGTTACACAAGGAATTTTGGATTTAGTGCATACTGACTTGTGTGGACCCATGAGGACTCAAAGTTATTATGGAGACAAATATTTTATTTTAATTGTGGATAATTATTCTAGAATGATGTATGTAATTTTTTTAAAAGAAAAATCTGATGCATTTCAAATGTTCAAATGGTATAAGGCTTGAGTTGAAAAAGAAACTGGAAGACAATTGAAATGGTTGAGATCTGATAGAGGAGGTGAGTTTACTTCTGATGAGTTTACATTATTTTTTAATGATAATGGAATTAAGAGATAGTTGTCAGCACCGAGAACACCACAGAAGAATGGGATTTCTGAGAGAAGAAACAGACCTATTATTGATTGTGCTAGGACATTGATGATTGAAAATGCAATTTCACAGAACATTTGGAGAGAAGTTGTGAGTACTATTGTTTATACATTGAACCGAGTACAAATGAACAAAGGTACCAGCAAGACACCTTATGAAATCTAGTATGAAAACAAACCTAATATTAGTTACTTTAATTTTTTTTGAAGCAAATGCTATATTGTGAAAGATTCTAGAGAAGGAAAGTTTGATTCAAAAGGAGAGGAAGGTATATTCTTAGGATATTCTACAACAAGTAAATCTTACAATTTTTTGAACAAAGTTACTAACAAGATGGTGGAATGTGAAAATGTAAGAATTGGTGAATTCGCAGAAAGGAATGATGAAGATAGCAAGAAGGAACCTGAGGATTATAAGAATTTTTAATATGTTCAACATGATGCTCTTGATACCTTATCGAGAGAACATATCGAGGAGGAAGATGAACAAGGAGTTCCACAAATGAATGTTGATATTAAAGAACCGAGAGCTACCGAGCCTATTTTGGAAAAATATGTGAGAAGGCACCATTCCCCAAGAAATATTACTAGAAATAAGGATGTTGGAGTGATGACCAAAAGAAAGGTAAGAGACAATACATTTTTGATATCTACATTTGAGCTAGAGAAAGTTAAAGAAGCCCTAGATAATGAATATTGGATGAAAGCAATGAAAGAAGAGTATGATCAAATTGAGAAGAACAAGACATGGATATTCATAGCCAGACCTAAAGACAAAAATGTTATTGGTACACTAAATGGATTTTCAAAACAAATTGAATGAGCATGGAGAATTTATTAGAAATAAAGCTAGATTGGTTTGCAAAGGTAATGCACAAGAAGAAGGCATTGACTATGGAGAGAATTTTGCACCTGTTGCTAGATTGGAAGGAGTTAGAATACTTCTATCTTTTGCTTCTTACAAAGGATTCAAGGTATATCAGATGGATGTTAAGTCTGCATTTCTTAATGGGATACTTGAAGAGGAAGTATACATTGAGTAACCTAAAGGATTCATTAAGAACACTAACAAGAACAATGTATGTAAGCCACATAAAGCTTTATATGGTTTGAAGCAAGCACCTTGAGCATGGTATGAGAGATTGCACTCTTATCTTATCAAAATAGGATATCAGAGAACAAGTGATAGCAATAATGTTTACTTGAAATGTGACAGTGATAACAAAGTTTTGATTGCTGAAATTTTTGTTGATGATATTACTTTTGGGGGCAATGACACTTTATGCAAAGGATTTTCTGATGAAATTAGAATAGAGATTAAAATGTCAATGATTGGAGACATTAAGTTATTTCTAGGTCTACAAATACATCAAGTTATTGGAGGGATCTATATTACACAAGCTAAGTATATCAAAGAGATGCTCAAAACCTTTGGTATGGAATATTCCAAACATGTTGGAACACCTATGGTTATTGTATGTAAATTATCCAAGGAGGATGAAACATGAGAGGTGGATAATACTCTTTACCGATCCATGATTGGTAAATTGCTATATGTTTTTCACAGTAGACCTGATATAGCACACACTATTGGGATGGCTGCAATATTTTCTTCTAATCCAAAGGAAACACATATGTCTGTAGTAAAAATAATTTTGAGATATTTGAAAGGCACATAAGAATTTGGTTTATTGTAGAAGAAAGGAAGTACTTTTGATATGCAAGTCTACACTAATGTAGATTGGGCTGGAAACATTGATGACAGAAAAATTACTAGTGCAGGCTCATTCTTTCTAGGTGAAAGATTGGTTCCATGGTTGAGTAAGAAACAAAGTTACATTTCACAGTCTACTACCGAGGCTGAATATGGTGTTGCTACTATGAATTGTGCAAATATGGTTTGGATTAAAAAATTACTTGAAGGTATGCAAGAAGAGATCATAGATCTAGTTACTATTTTTTGTGATAATACAAGTGCTATTAATATATCAAAGAACCCGGTTATGAATTCAAAGACCAAGCACATTTCTATCAAGTATCACTACTTGAGAGAACAAGTTCAAGAGAAGAGTGTGAGATTGGAATATGCAAATTCAAAAGAACAATTGGCTGATATCTTTACAAATTCACTACCTAAAGATTCTTTTGAGTATCTCAGAAGTAAATTAGGGGTTCTTCCCCTATACAATGTTCACTAAAGAGCATGAGGCATGCTGCATCAATTCTATATTTCATTAGAATATCTATTTTTGAATTGATGTTAGTATGACACACTTTAGGTGATTCCTCAATTTCTGAAAATATTTTTGTATGAAATCTTTTATGAGTACATGTCAAGTATAATCCACTACTGGAACAATTTTTTAGTAGTATGAATTTTTGGCATTGTTGTCAAAGAGGGAGAGAATGAATTGATGAAATTTGTCCTTAAGGGAGATATTGATGAATTGGGAGAGAATAAATTACTACTATTTACTCATGAAGGAGAATCAGAAAGTATGCTACAAAAATAGAAGATTTATCCAAGAGGGAGATTTAGATCAGAGATTAAAGTGGTAACAAAATATCAACTCAGAGGGAGTATAGTTATGTATTGGAGAGCTTCCATAATCAATTTCTATAACACTATTATAGTGGTTTCCATTAATGCCAAAGAGGGAGATTGTTAATCAACTAATGAAGATATGATGGAGATGTTGAAGACCAAGTGATACCGAGTATCATGATTGTAGAAATGGTTAGATCAGTTGTTGTTTTTTCATTGATGTCAAGAAATTGAATAATTAATTTTTATTATGATACCATATCTTAAGAGGACAAGTTAAATGGGTGACAAATAAAGATCAGATAATGATGAAGTAATGATGATATAGTTGTTTTCTACTATATATTTGATGTTATCAAATTGGTATAATTGATTGATTGAGTCAGAAATTGCAAAGAGTTAAATTTATGACTAAAGGAGTTACTTTACTAAGCTAGATAGAGTGAGTTGGTAGAATGATATGTGATTCAGCCACAGTTACCGAACATCGAGTGAAATTCAAATACCGAGTATCAAAGATGAGTTAGACACTGAGCAGTGAATGAAGACAGTTACCGAGTTGCAAAGAAAGCTGCAAAGCGATGATGATCTAGATGTGAATATGAATTAAATGAAGATTGTTAGAAGATCTATGAATGTGAAAATTCAATGACAAGATCTAAGGTCAAGATCAAGTGGTTAAACTGAATTGTGAGAGTTCCAAGAAAAGTACAAGTTCTGAGGTAAAAGTGAAATGGTTTACTGGGTTGTGAATTATGAAGAAGATGATCAAACGACAGAGAAAAAATGATGGAAAATCAAATTAAGGAGATTAAGAGGCAAAATTATGTCTATATAAAGAATGAGAAATATGAATAGAGTTATAGTTACTAGAGAATTAAACAAAGAAGAAGAAGAAGATGAAGAACAACATTTACTGAGAAGAACAGAGAAACAGAGATTGAAGATTATACAGTCTGAGAAAGAGATCAATGGAGTATGTGATGCTAGTATTCAATTGAGCATAAAGGATCTGACACAAGAAAATTTAGTTTCTATATTAACAGATCAAATTTTATTGTTTCTTATAGTATTTGTAATAGAGAAATCTCTTAACCGAGTGGATGTAATCGTCTTATTTGTAAAACCTAGACTTAGGTGACATTCCAAAAGAGTGTTTAAAGACCTCTAACAAGGCCAATTTTAAAAGGGTGAAGATCTTAATAGATCTGAGGTAAATCCCCTAACAAGGTCATATTTAGCAAATGTGTTTTGTAATCTTTAACATGATAAATTCTTAACCAAGCGTACTTCAAAATGGTACATTTTTATTGTGGGTCACAATTCCCATAGAGTTTTTTTCCAAATTGGGTTTCCTCATTAAATCTGGTGTCAACCGAGTTAAATCTGGTGTTAACTGAGTTAATTTGATGTTACTAAATTTGAATGATTGATTTACATATATGAGATGTATTTAAGTTTAAGTTATTAATTTGTTTGGTGAATCAGTTGATTATTGTATTCAGTGTTACCAAGTGATTTAGAGAGTTTAGTTTTAAATGTTTAAGTTTTGTTTTGTCTGATTCACCCCCCCCCCCCCCNTTCCCCCCCCCCCCCCCCTTGTTAGTGGACTAACACAAAACCACAAAAAAACATTGTTACACACATATTTTCAAATAAGAGATTCAAGTTTCTAAATCATAATTGATTATATAGAGATCCACAATCATGACCTTCTAACACCCAACATACATTACAATAAAAATATCCATGGCTTCCAATATCACATAACTAAAAAATATTCTTCATATCCCTATGAACCTTGAACAAACATTTTTTCCTTCTTTCATAGTCCAATGAGATTTTCAAGCTAAGGAATCTAAAAAACTGAGGAATTCCCAAAATCAAATTCACCTTAAGTTATTGATGCAGGAGCATCCAACGGTGTTAGGGAAATCCTACATCACCCAAAAATATTATTTATTGCTATTTTTCTCTTTAGTTTTTTTCATTTCTGAATACCCATTTGGTTAAATTTGAGATTCCAACTCTTAAAATCTGACTCCTATATTTCTGGGTCAATTTCCTACTTTTTAGGAAATTGCTACAATATAGGGAAATATATACTATTTTGTAGGAGAGCATGAATTATAAGTTAGATAAGGACATGCATGCAAGGGAATCTTTTAAACATAATAATACACACTCGGGAAAAATAATTAGGTCAGGATCATTCATAGTCTAAAAGTGATTACAGTTTTTTGTTTTGAAAAAACCTGCTGAAAAACCTTCGGAGCTAGGTTTGTGGCACTAAATGGTCCCGTACGTCCTCAAAAATTGGAGGACGACCATTGGCCTATTATTATTATATAGAGAACTTAGAGAGCTTTCTGATGATGTAAACGGTTTGTCAATCAGAGTCTAGGATCAAAAGTTATGCCTCTCAGAAGTTGGACCACTTTCTGGAATTGTCTCGTTTTCGAACCCGATGCAAATTTGGATTTTTAAAACTTTTGTTTTGGCACCCAACCACCACATTTCAAAATTTTAATTTTAATTTGGCTCCAAAACTAAAAATAGGTTATTTAAGACCCATCTTTAAGGTGGATATGTAGTTTTGAGAGCAGGTATTCGTAGAAGGGTTTTTTCTAGAATCTGAAAGTGTTGTAGCCTATGGGGCATGTAGTTTTATTTCTGAATGTAATGTATATGTAATAATAATAATTATTTAGATAATATAAATTACCTTTCCTATTGTGTTCTTTTTTCTCTCCCAAGTTCTACCCTCGTCAGTTCTAATACCTAATGTCAAGAAATATACAAGCTCTAATATTAAAGGTTTGATGCTCAACTTATATCCAAATAATCAATCAATGGATGAGATACAAGGCTTGGACTACTACAACATGGAAATATGAAACTTATGTGTAAATTATTCCTTTTTTTACCTTACCTAGGCCTTCGTAATAGTGTTTCATCAACACATCATTATGTTTCTTATTTGATGTCCATTATGCAAGCAATCATGAACCCTTCTCCATATTTTCTAGTTTTTTTCTTAATGCAGAAAATTCCTAGAAATTTCTTAAAGTTTCATACCAAATTCTTTTACTCAACACAATGTCTTTAAAGATGATGGGGTCAAGCTTTTTAAGATATAACATGATTTTACACTAGAATATATAAAAATATAAATTGTACTATTTTTAATCATACTAATGCAAATAATTTTTTTTCTTTCCCTCTAAATTATTTATATTTTTGTGTGTCTTATATAGTTTCAATTTCAATCATGTGAAGTGGCTTTGGAGGTGTAGCACCTAAAAAAAATTCTAGACCACGAAATAAGGCCCCTTATACTATGATTGAGGTCTTGTCTTCCTTATCAATAATCGCTTGATCTCCCCACCGAGAGTAGTGATTTTGCCACTCTATATCTCCTCAAAACCACTCTCATAACTAGGTTCCATTCGCTACTTCCACTATTAACTAGGAAACCATTTGGTTGGGACCCGTCATCTTATAACCACAATAGGTGTACTTTTCCTCCTGTCTAGTCCCTTGCATCCTATCAATGGTATGAATAAGGCCTCTTAGATTAGGGAATTTTCCTTGTTTATCCCTTGCCACATATTTATCAAGAAATGTGCAAAGCCAACAACGATATGATCTTGAGGATACAAAAGAAACTATGTGAGACCTAGTAGATGATGGAAAGGACTTGTCGAGTGAATTATGAAACAATCTCAAAAGACAATATCCTCTACCCAATACTGAAATCGCAATTCTACTAATTCTTTTAGATATTTTATAAATAGTTGATTTAAAAAGTTGTTTCCCATATTAGACTGTACTTATTTTTATGATTGTTTCTCATTATTAAAATAAAATATCTCTTTTGTTTGAAATATATTCTACTATATGTTTTAACTTTTAATTTTAATATATAATATTTATATGAAAAAAAATTAATGCACCGTTTCCTTAACACATTGCATTAAAATGTTAATAAATGAAAAGGCTTGTATGACTATGAACTGACACTTCACCACCCAAGACAATAAAAGGAATCACAATTCTTTACATTTAAATGAACCTCAAAGAACAAATATCATGTGTATATGTTCTATTTAACTGGTAACAATCTAAATAGGTATATATATATCTAAAAAGTATAGATCTATGACACAAAAGAATGGATTCCAATATGCAACTGGCAATGTTAAAGGAATCTGCAAGCATGACAAGCACAAGTGACAAAGATCAAACCCTTCCAACTGCAAAAGCCAAAACTACCTTTGTTAGCTCTTCTTCCTAACATTTGCACATTACTCACAAAAGTATGACTTGGATTTGGAAAACCAAAGTTGATGACTCAAACAATTTTGACCATTAAAAACAAACAAATCATGAAAAAATATGAGCAGTGTAGAAGAATGGTTCCCTAGAATAGATTATCCAATTAGAAGAAAAGTATATAAGATCACCAAGTTGTAGTAATTTTAATGACAATCTTCACACATTTCGGTGCCCATTTTAATAAAAATGTAGTTTAACCTATTTGTGCTAACTTTATAGCTATGGAATCATTTGTAATTGACTACATAAAACTTTGAGCCTGCCTATATTGAGTGGAATGAATGTTCGTTGCAGAGGAAAAGAAAGCAACATCAAAATTAGTGCTTGCTTTGACCATTTCAGAAGAAAGCTAGAGGAAAAAACAAGCTTTAAATTTATAAAATTATAATGATTTTCTTACATATTTTCACTAGCTTGGCAATCTGTTGCTAATTAAATAATTTTAATTAAATACATCGTAAAGATCGGGTCTTCTTGCAATTCTCAAAAGTTTGTTCTATGTAGTTGTCAACGAATGTTGGGATGGATCATAATAGGCTATATAGATCAGATTCAGACGATTCTTCTTTTTCCTTATTAATTTCATTTCTTTTTGGGAACTCTTCAATTTCACAATCTTTATTTTAGTATGGAAACATCTCGAGCATAATATGGAGGCTTTATGTTGTGATCATGTTTGAAAGGAGTAATAGAATTTGAAAGAATTTTTAAGACTACATCAAGAGAATTAAACATGCCCAACATACTAGAATGCAAATTATTTGAATTTTAAAGAATTTGAGGTTACATTAGGATAATTGTCAGAAGCAAATAGATATCTTACAATAACTTCAATAACTTGAATAGTTAAAGAATAACATTATAATTTCATTTTTTCAGCCAAGATTGTTTTTATTCATTTTTTTCAATGTTGTTATCATTTTTTTTGGTTTGTTTGCATTAGAAATTTTTCATCAACATTTTAGATAACTCTCTATAATTCATTGTTTTTTGTCTTTATCTCTTTAATATCTTAATGATAGAACACAAAGTGTGGTATGGAATTTTTATGAAAAATATTTGACACAATTTAAGGCTTTGATTAAATGTTTCTCTATTGATTTCACTATTTGTGGTTTGCTTAAAGTTTATCCCTAGTTTGTAACAATAAATACTAAATAACGTGCAAAATGACTAATTTGTACTTATATCTAATAGAATGGAGAAAATTATATGATGGATTTGTAGGAAATATGACAGCAAACAACTGAAAGGGGAGGGCGAGTGGGGAGATGGATGGTGAATCAGTTGCTCCAAAGCTTCAAAACTTCAAAAATCCTTAAACCGTTAAACACTTATTTCTGATCTTAATGAATTAAACTTGTATGCAAAAATAAGAAACACATTCACAACACATAATACAAATATTTTTAGTGAGGAAACCCTGTTAGGGGAAAAACCTCGTTGGGGTTGAAACCCACAATAAGACTATTACCTTGTTAGAAGTATAACTTATTACAAATGGAGAATGCACATGCATTCAAGCACACTTCCTAGAGCTCACTACTCAAATACAAAAGGGCTACAACCATGTGAAAGGCTCACTACCTTACAAGATCACTACAATGATCATAAGAATTTTTATGAACTATATAATGACATCTACCCTATGCCTAGGTCAGTTCTAATGAAGTACAATGCATATTTTTGTTCAACCCTTCTATGCCTCTTATAGTCAAACAATCTGATCTCCAACAGATTTGTCACATTTTCTTCACAATCAGTCAAGCATCCTCAATACAAAATATTGCCCACATATATATATATATATATTATCAACCTTGGAAAAATAAACAAGGTCAGCTCAATCCCAATTTCAAACTTCAAATCCACACACCAAAACTAACAAACCTGATCAAGGTATTGTTGTTATATGGAGCCTAATCAGACTTGGAGGTTATTTTTCCCCACTTTTATCAACGCAGTTTCCTCCTAGTTTTTTTTCTATGGGGGTTTGGGGGCACTGCCCCCAAGACGGGGTCAAGGGATAACACCCCTTGTAGGGTCTTGGGGCAACGCCCCAAGTGCGCTCCCTTTAAAAGATATCTAGAGTTATTTTTTCTCTATTGGCCGACATATTCTAACCCTAATTTGTAACCGATATGAGTCTTTTTATAATTGCCTTAGGTTAGGGATTTGATATATGTTTTTGGCAGCTTCTTGCGGCGAGATTGGGTTGCAAGGGATTGTAGATTGTAATCAGGGTGATTTACTAGAATATAATTTGGTGGACATAGCCTAGGATTTGGGTGAACCACGTTAAATCTTTGTGGCTTCTATGTGTTTTATTTCTTTGTTGTATTAGCTATATTTTTTGCATGTAAATGTTAGATTTTTGTCTTTTATCCTAACAAGTATGTCAGCCAAAATATAGCAATGGTCCTTATCAAAATCATCAATCTCATAACACAACCACAAATCACACCTCAAACTTCCACAAAATGTTTTACTGATCAAGTCACCCAAAAACATAAATAAAACCACCCAAATGAAAAATCCTTTATAACTAATCACCATAATCGATGTGGACCACCAAATAAGTAGGCACATATTCCAAGAACATCCATAGGCATCATGAATAACACATAAACATATGAACTCATCCAAATCATCAGATTTGTTAGCATCTCTCATGTTGAACCTCAATAACACTATGAACATCCACTGTAACACCTAAAAAATTCCTTGCAGACCTTTGGATCATGAACCTTTTGAATTAAGGATGCATCACAATGTCCCAAAAATATGCTTAGATGTGCAAAGAAAATATCAACTTAGAAGTGCACACCAAACCAGTTTCAGTCATACTGTCAACACTCACAGATAGTGTAAGAACCAATCACCATACTTGACCTCATATCATATCCAAATAATCATGCACACATCTAAAACTTGACATAAACCAAGTACAGACTATCTACAACATCTCACGATGTTCAAGACCACTTTTCTTCAATAACTGAACCTTGTTGAACCTCTAAGCATACTGCATCACTATCCAAACTGTCCAACATATATGTTGTCATCAATGATAACACATTCAATATTGCCAACAATATCCCCCTTTGGCATTGATGGCAACATATGATATGAAAAAAAAAAAATCAACAATTCCACCTTTGATCTCTCACCTCAAGGGTTTTTCACATGGCTTCTTCTCCCCATTTGGCATGAATGGCAAAGACATAAACATCTTTCTCTCTCTCAACTTTTCTTCTTCTCCCCCTAAGAAAAATAAGTACCAATTGAATATTATAAATGACTACTCCACCTGAGTAGCAACCTCCTCACATCAATCCAAATTATAAAATAAGACTGTTAAGCCCACCAGACTAATGCACACCTCTGCATCGTAGTTCTAATTCAGAGGGGCAGTCACCCCTAGCTTGTCTCTAAGATAATCAAATGTATCTTTAGGCAATAAATTTGTGAAGATATCAACAACCTGTTCCTCGGTAGGAATATACTCTAATCTCACTTCCTTTTCATTCACCTTCTCTCTCATAAAGTAGAACTTGATTGATATATGCTTTGACCTTGAGTGTTGCATAGGATTCTTAGAAATGTTGATAGCACTTGAATTATCACAATATACAAAAATAGGTTCATCAAATACAATTCTGATATCTGATAACATCTACTTCATCCATACTACTTGTGTAAAATCACCAACAACAACAATGTACTGTGCCTCTACGGTAGATAAGGAGATAGAGTTCTGCTTCTTGCTCATCCAAGAAACCAATTTTTTACCCAAAAAGAAAGTGTCACCACTTGTGCTTTTCCTATCATCAACATCACTTACCCAATTAGCATCTGTATATGCACACAAAGTCAAATAATCTCCTTTAGGATACCATATCCCAAAGTCCTCTATCCCTTTTCGATATTTGAATATCCTCTTCAAAGATACTTCATGACTCTTCTTCAGATATTCTTGAAATATGGCTAAAAGACACATAACATTCATGATATCAGGTCTTGTATGAGTCAAGTAGAGTAAACCACTAACCATTGACCTATATTTAAACTGATTAACTTTAGGAGACGCATCTTCCTTTGACAACTTGCATCTGGTCACCATAGGTGTTCCCATTGGTTTTGATTCATCTAAACCAAACTTCTTTAATAAGTCCTTCAAATACTTGGCCTGAGATATAAATATCTCATCCTCTCACATCTGTAGCCTCTACAATATCTTTTTTTGAGTTAATTAATGTATTTAATGCACTTTATAGGTTTAATTGTGTTGTATTTTTAACTACTTTAGGGTAGTTGATCCCTAGGGACGATCAACCCACTAAACTGCAGGAAACTTTCGCATTGTAAATCACACCCAATGCATTTATGATACCTATGCATTTATCCTTATGCATTTAAGGAAAAAAATCATGATTAGGGTTTTATAATTTTGACTTCATGGTTGGAAAAGATGAAACATCCACATTTTATGGTCCAAATTTGGGATGGATTGGGCTAGGTGGGAGTGTAGCACACAAATATCCCATAAATACTATAATTTTATAATGGGCATGTTCTACATCAAGACCCTTTTGATGTGTTTCCTTCATGCAAAGGCATATTTAATAGCTACTTTAGCACATTCTAGCAACAAAACTATACCCATGTCTCATTTTGAACTCTCTTTGGCTTTTGGATCAAGTCTCTTTTCTTTCTTCTTGTACTCAAACAAAGCTTTCCCAAAATCATCTTACATACTCATAGTGATCAAGCTTTTCACATATGTGCTCATGCTTACCATCTCAAGAGGGATACCATAGTTGCACAACACTCTCTTATCTCTAACACTATCTGCAATCTTAGTGTTAATCTTTATCATATTTATCTTCTCTATCATAGTAATCATATCATTATTATTTTATCTTTATTGATAAGGGTTTTCCTTCATAGTGTGGATTGTTTCTATTACATGATATTCTATTCAATCTATCTATCTAGTCATTTGCAGAGGTAAAAACACCAAAATAGGAGTTTGACTAAGGAACACCCCTATACAAAGTCAATAATTGTCCCTATCTTAGTATGTGCAAATGACGAATACGTGCAAGGATCAAGGAGATTCTTTGGAGCTAATTCTATATATTTTTGTTCTTTGTTTGTGCAAATGACAATGTGGTGCATAGACGTCCCCATAGCACACTGGCATCTAGGCCCTAGTTTAAGGGTAAGTGGGTTCTTTTCTTCTCTTTCCTTTTCTATAATAAGAATATTGATACCATTTCCCTTCTCTTAATTATTTTATTTTGATTCAAATTATTAGTGTAGCTTAGTATAAAGGAAAAGTTCCTCTTTCTGCATCAATCCCCTAGCTCACAAGAGCACTAGAGTTTTGTGAGGTAGCAGAGGACCATTTGATCCTTAGGGCTTTACTATCTCAAGAGTAACAAATTTTATTCCCTGTAATTTGCATTCAGTAATACAAATGCAATTTATTCTTGTTATATCAATCTTCTCAATTCATTGTACTTTTCATTAGGCCTCTAAATTTTGGATGGCTATCTCTACAACCAATGCTTACATTATGCTCTACCTCCATAAATTTATAGAACCAAAAATTACAAGAATATATGAATATATAATTTACAAATGATTTCTTCTAATACACTCTAGGAATCCAAATATACTTTCCAAGAGTGTCGATAATGGATAAAATATGTATTTGATTGCAAGGTAAACAATACCTTAATCTTAATAAAGAACTTTGATAACATTACCTTTCAAATCAGGGAGTTTGGTATGACAAGGAGTATCTTCGGAACAAATTCGCTCTTTGTAAGAAGCTTAATGCCTTTCTTCTTTATGAGGAGGTATTCTAGAAGAAGAAATTGAGATATGATTAGATATAGAGTGAGATAGGAACAACTCATTTTTTCATAATTGAGTCAAATATTTGAGTTGAAAGTGTATCAAAATCAAGTATTGGAAGTCTAACATTTTCTTGATAGATGACATATCTCATGGAACACTTTCAACACAGACAAGTTCCAATGCTTTTAAAATGGTACCATGGCTCTGTCCAACTCAAAATAGTTTGGCATTGATAGGAAAAGAAAATTGCTTGGGCACCTTTAAAAATGGACCACCTCAAGGGAAAAATGTAACTGTTATAATAACTGTAGGCAACAATATAAATTTCCAATGTCTTATTAAAAAGAAAGTTTGTAAAAATAAACAACATACACAAATATATAAATCAAAATCAACTTCTCCCCCTCACTTTATGACCTTCCAATTAAATATCATCAATTTTTTAAAGTTTAGTTACTACAAAATCTACCAAAATAATAGTACAAAAAAATAAACTATATTAAATTAGAGCCAATTTAAGATAAAATATATCAATAATATATTAAAAATTCACCAACAATTGTAATCCAAAAATTAAGTTCAAGATAAGACTAAGGACACAACTTTAACCATGTTTATTAATCAATTAAAAATTAAAAATTCTTATATTCCAATTTTCAATTGATCAATAAACATGATCAAAGGTGCATTCTAGGTGTCGTATAGACAACGCCGTCTATACAACACCCATAACAAACCTTTGGTCAGATTTATTAATTAATTTTAAATTGAAAAAATAGTATATTCTATTTTTCAATTAATTAATAAACATAGTCAAATTCTGAATATATAAGCATCACATATCTAATCCATGGACAAATATTGATAGCTAGGACCTTGAATATATTGACTTACAAGGAACTAAGGTAAGCATAGTACTTAACCCATGATGACATTTCATACTCACTCGATTGAGGGGTAATTGTTTAGCTTATCCTCCACGTTGGAAAATAAAATATATCAATCATACAAGATGGCCTTTCCCTCCCATCTAGGGCAACAGTCATTTACTCCATAAACACCCAAAGATATCAAATGTGTGATATTTTGGCCGCCCATGCAGATTGATTTTGTCCTTCAATCTTTCAATTCTATGAAAGTCAACAAAAGTTATGATTGCACACAAGATTAAAGCAGGAAAACATTAAAAGATTAAGATTGAGAATCTACTGACAAGAAATATAATGATATGTAATCCAAGCATTAACAAGAAGAAATGCATAGCTTGTGTGATACAATCTATTGACAAGAAAGTATACTCAATCGTTGAAGCACTAACAAAGAAAAATGATGTTTGTTGGGGAATAATAATGATAACCCAAACAATTAGTGCGAGCGACAAAAGTTTGACACCTAAGAGTAGTGGAGAAGATGATGACCCTTTTAATTCTCCTCTTCTTTTTCCCAATTCTTGTGGGCTGCACACAAAACCCCATTCAATTCAAACACAAACAGAGAAAGACAATGTGGGTGCACGAATTTTCTTGGTTATTGTTACCAACTCTATAAATAGTTAAATACAAAGCCAACTCCTTACACTCATCATTATCTTCAAAGAATTTGGATTCTCCATGAGGTAATAAATGGGTTTTAATTTTATTTATACTTGAAAAAGTAGGTTCAAACCTCTTTTAGTTTTCCTCAAAGTTTGCCACCCCTGCAATCTTGCTCATTGTCCAAGGTAAGTCTTCTTTTGCTTTTGGCTGATGAAATTCAGTCTCAAGGTTTTGTCTGTTGCATTCCCCTGCCCTTCTGTCTCATGAATATAGCCTTTGTCAGGGTTTGAAGGGCACAGATACCCATGGTCTCTTAAATTACTGAATCATTTGCTTCTCATCTCTGTGCCTCTGACTTCTTCTTCTTCTCCCTTCTTTTCCTCATATCTATAATTAGAATGAAAGAAGAGGGATCTTAGAACAGAACAAGTGATAGAAGTAGTCTGAGCTGCTGCTTTCTTATCAATAACAACAAGTCTGTGTCAAGGGTGATTTCATGGGAGGAATGGAGAGGTTAACAAAGAAGAAAACTAACATGGGTCACCTTGGAATGGGACATCACATACTCCATCAGAAGCTTTCCAATGAAAGTGACAGCCACCATTGCCAAA
>MU223858.1:3484840-3496685 GCA_018584345.1 Thuja plicata
TGTTGGAATTGTTGCAAGGTTTTCTGCTAACCCCAAGGAAACTCACATGATGGCAGTAAAAATGATTCTAAGATATTTGAAAGGAACTGATGACTATGGTCTATACTACAAGAAGAATGACAAGTTTGAACTCAGAGTTTATACTGAATCTGATTAGGCTAGAAATTTTGATGAGAGTAAAATCACTACTGGTGGAGCATTTCTTTTAGGAAAAATATTGATCTCATGGACAAGCAAGAAACATAACTGCACCTCACAATATACAGCTGAAGCCGAGTATGTGGCAGCAACAGTCAATTGTTCTAACATTGTGTGGTTGAAGATACTACTGAAAGGTATGAAGGAAGAAATCACTAACCCAGTTGTCATAGATTGTGATAATACAAGTGCCATTAATATTTCTAAAAATCTTGTTATGCACTCAAAGACAAAGCATACAACTATCAAGTATCACTACTTGAGGGAGCTAGTTCAGAATAAAGAAGTGAGATTAGATTATGTGAACACTAAAGAACAATTAGTAGACATATTCACAAAGGCACTACCCAAGGATGCTCATGAGTATCTACGAGGTAAAATGGGGGTGATTCCCCTAACTGAGGCTAATTAAGTTTTGTATGGTACTATTGCATCAAATATTACATTCAGAATACTTGATACATTGATGCACAGTTAGTCACACTTTAGGATGCTGGCTGAAGTTGTGAAGTTGGATGAGGATAGAAAAGAAAATCAGTCATAATTAAGATGACAAGATTAGCATGATACTGAAGATCTACTTGATAATGATTTCAACATCTTTGGCATTGTTGTCAAAGAGGGAGAGATTGCCTAAGATTGCATAGAGGAAGAGATTACCAAGAGGGAGAGATTACATAAAGGAGGAAGTACATAGAGGCAAAAGTTACTATTGAAAACATTGAAGTGATTATCTACTCAGAGGGAGTCTATAGATGTTTAGATATAGATGATTACAGTGTGATTACAGACACAGAGGGAGAAATGTTTTACAGATGAGAATCAGAATGAAGCTAAAGACATTAATGAAGATTTGTTCATATCAAGGAACACAGGTGACTTTTTGGGTTGTATGGTAACTATGCTTGTTAAATCATTGTTTTAATATTTTGTGTTTCCATCAATTCCAAAGAGGGAGATTGTTGGAAAGTGACAATGCAAGCAATTGTTGTTTTGTCATTGTTGTCAAACCTTAACTGGTGAGACTATTGTTATCTGTTTGAGTACCATATCTACTGTTGATGAAGAATATTTAACAAGAAGACCAAGTGAATGGTTGAGTTAAAAAAATTAAAAGGGTACTTGATAAGTTGGCACTCTGGCAAAGTAATTAGTTGTTTATCTTTCGAAGACAGTTTTTCTGGTTGTTCTGTGCTGAGCAAAGTTTGGCTTGTGGCGAGCAAAGTTGCTTGTGCCGAGCAAATTTGTGTGCACCGAGAAAAGTTGTTTGTGAAGAGAAAAGTTGTTCAATGCTGAGCAGTAGTGAAATTTCCAGGTGGAAACAGTGATGTTGGCCGACTTACAGTAATTGGATTAATGATGAGATTTGAGATCTCTATCTGACTTAGTTAATTTTATTGGGATATATAATGTTAATTAAAGATTGATCCACATCATTTAATGTATGGGTAACTATAATTAATGCATGGTTTCAAGATTTAATTAGAGACTACTTTGGAGAAGTAAATGTAATGCAAAGATGGAATGATTCGTTGGATCTGACCTAACCTAAGATCTACGATCTTGTTTAAGCGGCAAAAGATTTATCTGACCTAGATAGAGAGGTATATGATAACCTCAGGGGTTATTCATTTAGTATGCTGAAGTGTGCTGTTGAATGTGTAGTACATGTGTGTATGCAAGAGGATTGCATAGTTGATTTACTGTTTGGCATGATCTAGTAGAGAAGGCTAAATACAGAAGTAGAGAGTTGCATGTGTGATTGCTTGACGGATTTCCAAGCAGATCAGAAGGCTGAAATGGAAATGCAGGCTATCTAGTAAGTTAACATCAGAGCTATAATTGGATCTGAATATTCAAAGTAAGTTGTATGTATCAGATCACAACTGCTGATTACTTTCTAACCATTGTATCTATTAAATCCTTTAATAAGGTTGACCTAACAGTCATTTATATAAATCCTCTAACAAGGTGACATTCAGATGGAATGTTCTAAGTCCTCTAATAAGGCCACTCCTGACAGGGTGATTAAATCCTTTAACCAGGTCACACCTAACAGTGTGTTATTGTAACCTTTAACAGGGTTGGCTCCCCACAGAACTCACTTCGGAAGAGTGAAAACTTGGTAGCATGTTACTGGTGGTTTTTCCCATATTGGGTTTCCATGTTAAATAATTGTGTCAAATTTTTGTGAATTCTTATGGTTTGTTTTACCGTTATGTTTCTACAAGCAATTTCATTAGACAGTAAACTGCATGATTAAAGTTGTTGACATATGCTACTGTTGCCGAGTAGATCTAAAATACATAAAGGTTTTATTTTCTACATCTAGACCTAAGGATAACTAATTCACCCCTCGCCTCTCAGTTATTCTAAATTCATTCTAACACATAAGTCCCCCATGGGGTAGTAAAAGTTTCCTTGAACTTCTCTGATTCATTAACCAAAACCTGATTGTAACCTGAAAACCCATCCATCATGGATAAAAGATCACATCCTGTAACTCTTTACAACATAGCCTCCATATAGGCAAGGAATAATTATCCTTGAGTGATGCTACATTTAGGTTCCTAAATTCAACATAAATCCTGATGTCTCTATTCTTTTTTCTGATTGGCACAAGATTCAAAAACCCAAGATGAATGTCTTATTGGTTTTATAATTTGAGCCTCCCTGAGTTTCATTAACTCTTCTTGCATTTTGGTGCTAACAATGGATTTATTGTTATTTTCTTCTGTCTAAAGGGTTTCACATTAGACTTTAGAGGAATCTCATGTTGGAACAAGTCCTCTTTGTAGGCTGTAGGATCCTCATATGACCAAGTAAAAACATGTGTGTACTTCTTCAATAAACTGATCAAATTTGTTTTGATATAAGGGGGTAAGTTATTCCCTATGTATACCATTTTAGGGACTTCCTATGACCCTAAATTTATCCCCTCAACACTCTCCATTTTACCATCAGACCTTTTAAATAAGTGACTATGATTGTCACTAAAGATGCCCTCAAGTTGAACCAAACCCTTAGGTATCACATTTGTTGGCAACTGAACAACCTCAGCCCCAAAATTAGTTTTCTTATCATCTATGATTTCAACTAGAGCATTAAAATCAATTCTCTAGCCCTCATAACTATCCATATGTTGAATGAACCTAAGAATATCACTATCATCCTCAAAAACTTGCCAATTATACACATTATCAAGAATAGAAGGCCTGTTCTTAGTTTCAATGGTAGAAATCCCTACCAAAATTATATCATCATTTTTTATGGTTACACTTGCTAGGAAATCAGCCATAATGTTCTTTTATCTTTCTACCCATTCAATTGAGGAAGCATCAAAAAATTCTATCTTATCCCAAATGGCATGCTTGTATAATTTTAATCTATCATTTTTAACAATATACATGGATCTAATTTGGGAAATTGCTAACTCTGAGTCCCCAAATACTCTTAACAACTTTATCCCATGTTTTATTGCAACCTCTAAGCCTAACAACAATGCTTCATATTTTGTAGTGTTATTTGTACATTGGAAAGCTAAGAGGAAAGAATACTTAAAAGTTGTACCTGATGGGGAAATAAAAACAACACCAGCTCCAGATCCTTCCTTGGAGCATGCACCATCAAAGTATAGTTTCCATATCTCATCATGATGGGATTGTGACTACCCCACAATTGGGTCCTCATCCTCAACTCTGGCCCTATCTTGCTCAATCCTAAAATTTTCCATGTCAACATTCATGAAACAATTCAGCACCCTTGGATCCCTTCTCTCAATTATTATTGGAGCATGTGGCTCTCTATATAACTTAACATCACTCCCATTGATAGGGATAGTAGCATAAGACATGTCCAACTATAGATGTCCTCCAATGGTTGTTGCCCATTGTCTAGATAGCAACATACCATAATGAGGTTGTGTATCAACCAAAACAACATTCATTTTGAAAATAGCCTAAGGAAAAGAAGAAATCTTGACATCAATACCCTTTAAGGTTCCCACCACAGGTACCTCTTTATTATCCATAGAAAAAAATCTTCCAAAAGATGTATCAACCCTTAAGCCCAACTCCTTCATAACACCATAAGGCATTACAAATTTGCTGCAACACCTGAATCTATCATACATTTGTTTATTAATTGGTCATTTACCAGAAAATTCACATAAAAAGGATCTACTTGAGAAGGCTCCTAAGTAATAATTTTCCCTACATAAATTATAGGACCTCCCTGCTCCTCATCATCTCATTTTTTCTTGATATTCTTTATAACAAGGAAAACATCATCAGGTATACTTTTGAGTGAACAAAGCAACCTCTCTATGCTCCTTTATCTTCAATATCTCAATCAAAGGTACTGACAACTTTATCTGAGATAATGTATCCTTCATGTCAAAAGCTGGGAAACTAAAAAAATCCTCACTGGAATCTTTACCCTTTCTCTCCTTGGATTTCTTTATTCGTTGATCAGTAATGGGGGTACTTTTGCTTTAATCCAGAATATTGTCTTTATTTTGAATTGAGGGCTTAGGAGAAATTTATTTTATAAAAAATGAACCATGATTTCCCTAATCCTTATCTACTTTCTTATTCCTTAAATTGTAAGTTCTCCAAGCCTGAGCAATTGTAGCAAGAGTGGGAGATCTCACCTCTTCATCACTAGGTCTTCTTAATTGAACATTTCATCCTTTGCATTAGCAACATTGATAGTACGATGCATAAAATCATATGGTTCATTACTCTCTTCTCTAGCATATGTCATGAACATATTTATTTGAGGACTCTCCTCCCCCTAATCACTTTGTTCATCCTCTTTCTCAGTTGATCCTGCTAAAGCTTGTGCAACCACACATTCAAGAGGAAAATGTGGCATATTGCAGGACACATGCCAAGAAGCGTTTTCTACATTTTGTGCATTGTTCCTCTTCAATGGGTGATGAGTTTCTCTATTGTTTGTACCACTTGTTCCTTCTGGTACAATTTTACCATCCATCCAATTTTTCTTATAAGGCATGTCCTACAATCTATAAGGCTTATCAAACCTCTAAAAATATTGTTTGTTATTTTGAAAGCCCCTTTCATTCTTGTTCACCTTAGTAGTAAGGTATTTGATTGTAGTAACCAGTTTGTCAACTCTATCAACCTTTTCCTCTTCTTTGGGGAACCTATTAGGATGAACCTTAGGATCTTTCCATAATCTACCATCATCTATCTTTCCAAGTTTCCCTGAAGCCCTTTCATTACTTTCTATATTAATTGCCATCTTGTAGGCATCCCTCAAAGTACTAGGATTTTTATCTCTTACAAGATAGGCAATATTTCCATCTAATACATTGCAATATGTAGTAAGACACACATTTTCATCTAACCTCAGCACTTGGAAAATTCTATGCATAGCCTTCTGAAATTTGATATTGAATTCAGTTACGTTCTCATTTTGAAACTTCTTGATGTTATTTAAATCATTCAACATAAAACTAGAGTTCACCTTATGATCACCATATTGTTCTTTATAAAATTGTGTAAACTCATCCCATGAACTAATACTACCATCAGTTAATCCACAATACCAATCTTTGGTATCTTCAATCAAGTATTTCACAAATAGCTTCATGAAAATATCCTCTTGCTCTATTTCATAATCATTCATCTTATCAGAGAAAGCCTTTAGGTGATCTTCACTAGTTATTACATTATTTCCATAAAACTTAGGGATGCTATCCCTTATTTCATTTGGAAATACATTTGGTTGGCTTGAAATACCATCAAAAAATAATTTCATATATGTCTCCAAATGCATGGGTCTTCTCTAAAAACCACTCCCAATATTTTGACCACTTGTACCAACACCTTGGTTTTGATTTGTAGTACCCTGAAATGAGCTAGAACCCACGACATTAGTACTAACATTTTTTGTTTGCACCTTAGGACCTAATCCAATTATACTTTGAGTATTAGCATTAGTATTAACTGCCTTAAGATTTTTAGAATACCGCAAAAAGGAAATCTTCTTCTTCATTTATGCAGTAGCTGCATCTAACTCTTCTTTTTCTAACTGTTTAGAAATATCATCTTTTATTCTCCTAGCTCTTTCTAGCTCTATGTCAAGTAAAGACATGCCTTGAGATGCCCTTACTGCATCTTTGGGCTCATTAATCTATACATAAGTAACCTTTTTTTACCTTTGTCTAATATACGGTTACTTGTACTGACTGAAGGATGATCTTTTAAGAAAATATGAGCCCTTAAAGGCCTTTCATTCTCCCAATCCACAATTTTTCTAATCACAAGATCCTACTCCACATCACATTTCTTTAAATAACTCTCCTTCTCCATAAACTCCCTCTTCAAGACATTCACATCACCAAAGATCTCTTTATTCAAACCCTTATAGCCTTGATCTAAGCCTTAATTCATCAACTTAAGTTGAGTCAACCTTCTTTGTAAGTTCTCATTTTCAACCACAACTGCCATGACCTCTTCATCTTTATCCTTTTCCATTCTTTGCCTTAAAATAATTTGTTCTTGTATTTCTCTTCTTAAGGCATCATTATTTCCAAAAATTTCATTAGGATTAGGTAATGTAATATTAGAATTTGTAGAATCTTCAAGGTTTATAAGATCTAAACCCCTTTGATTTATAGCTTGCTCATAAGGATCATCTTACAGAAAAGGTTTATTCCTTATATCTTGGGAAGAAGTATCCAAATTCAAAGTATTTATAGGTCTATAATCCCTATTACTATTCTTTTCATTATCCATCCTATACAGAACCTGGGTTACATCCTTCTGCTAAGATACATCTTCTTGGACAGGAGTATCAAATATGTTGTCAAAAAAGCCTAAACCATTTGATTCAGTACTTATATAAGAAGGAGCATTCCCTTCTGGGACAACACCCAAGGCCTGACCTACGAATGAAGCCTTAGGTTTCCAAGAAATTGCACTAATAGAATCTATCCTTTTTGACCAATTTCTTCTAGAAGGCTTTGGAATCCCACCCTCCAATTCAACTTCTAGATGTTTCTTCATATATGATCTGGTGTTTCTCATGTTGTTTATATCTTGAACAAACAAGACCTAAAACAAAAATGTGATTTCAACTAAAACACTAGCTAACCAAACTTGGAGTTGCCACCCCAACCAACATGGGGAATTAAAAAATATGTAACTTGACACTTAAATTTTGTAAATATTAAAGGAAACTATGAAATGAACTTATCTCTTAGTTCCCTAGTAGAGTTTCCATTTCTATTTTTTCTTTTTCTTGTTGATCCCTTTTACACCTATGGCTCAGGTATATTCCTCTATATTCCCCAACATTGATTCAACAAGGTAAAGAAAAAATGTTCAAAAAGGTCCTTAAACCTTCTACACTTTGAGCTCCACAAACTTTGGTGGGTATTACCTATCTTCTGCCTTCAATATTCAATAGTATCACAAACCAGCAGGCATAGTGGATGCAACATAAAACATGTAAATGGTAACACATTTTATAAATATTGATGAGAACCACACATTCTAACATACTAGACCAGTGCCCTATCCAGTGGGTATGGAGTCACTCAAAATGAAAAGACTCTTAATAGCAACATACATCAAATGAAAAACCTACAAATGATCTCTGAACTTGACTATGCCTTACATACTCAATTCACACTCTTGGAAGCAAATGTAATCATCAAATTCATTACAGTTCTTTACTCACTATAACTACTTTAAGCAATTTAATTCTCTTAGAAATAAACCCTAAACCAGTTAGACCCTTTGCCTTATAGAGTGAGGGATTGACATGTCCTTAAAAAACCATCCAAATGAATGCAAGAAGTGAAACAAAGGCATTACTCATAAAGATCTCACAAATAACACAAAGTTACAGACATATATTATGCTAAAACATCTAAAACATTTAAAATAAGAGCCAAAGAAACCACTAATAGTCTTAATCACGTATGCAAAGCTTACAAGCCTTCTGTGGCATAAAAAATCCCATCGTTACAAATGAGTCTAAAAACTATAATTATACCAGTCGGACACCATGAGTTTGGACCACCTTAGGGAAAAAAGAAAACACAACCACCAAAACTCGAGAATCAAGCCAACATTAAGGCAAAATAGACACGAAGCTGACTAAGGTTACAAAATATTTGCAAATCTGATCAGAACCCTAATTCGCCACCATTCAATACTTATGAAACCAAATTCATAAAAAGATCTATACTATAGCTACATAAATGCGACCCAAAAGATCAGGCCTATCCATCTACCTCTCTGGAACTTGGAACATGACACTATGGCCAAAAAACCCTCTAGAAAAATTTGAATATTCAAATATCTATTTCAATGGTCACACCTGGCATGGAACTCCATCAATGAATGAGATCAAACCCTGAATTTATCTTTAAAACATGGTTGTAGATAAATATTTTAAAACACCCGTGAGCTTGAGAAAATGAAACACTTAAGCCCAATCAACGACTCCTCGGACATCCATGTGGCACTACATTATTGGCCTTGGAAATTCTTTATTCTGCATTACCTTGATGAACTACAACTAATTGTATGTTTCAAGTCATTTTGTTGATAGTCAACCAAGTTACAGATGTGATGATAGACATTAATCAGTTAATGTATTGTCATTGATGTCAACTTATTTGAGTATCATAATGGTAACAAACATCTTCTATGGATTGAAGATCTAGAAAAAAAAAATTATGTGGTTGGTAATTGAAGAGTTCTGTATACACTGAGTAATACTGAATACTGAGTAAATACATTGTATACTGAGAATAGTGTTAACCGAGATAGGGATTGCCAACACATCACTGTATTGACCGAGCAATTAATCAAACTGAGGCAGACTAAAATGATGAGCTAGAAAATTGATGATTCCAAGGTAAATGATAAGGTTTTTAAATAAGATCAGACGGCTATGAAAATTAAAGGAATATTGGACGATGAAGATTGAAATGTGTTTTTAACACAATTGTCGAGGAAGGTTTAAGTGGCAAAATCAACAATAGAGATTAAGCAAAAAAATCTAAAGGATGGAAATTAAATGATCTATGATGTCTATATAAGAGACAAGAGATTCATTATGAATCACACAATGATGCTATAATGTGCACATGCAAATTTTATGCATGACTGATCAAACTAGTTAAAGACAGAACCGAGCATCTCTGCAGACAACACCGAGCGACATAGGAAAGAGCATTAACCGAGAAGAACAGAGTATGAAGAATCAAATGAAATAAAGTGAAAAAATTAATCAGAGGTATTATGTACTTATGATAGATCTAAAAATATGCAAATCAGAGTTGTATTTGAATTACATCACTACTGTATCAGTTTAACCATTGTTACAGATAAATCTCTTAACCAAGTAGGATGTGAAAGTCTTTATTATGACATTCTAGTGAATGTTGATTATTTTCCTGTTGACCCCATAGTGAATGATTGGTCAAGAGAGAACTATTAGTTTTAAATCCTCTAACCAAGTCACATTTAACAGTGTGCATTGTAACTTTTAACGGGGTTGGCCCTTAACCGAGCTCACTTCAAAAGAGTGAAATATTTTGGGTTACCGACTCCACATGGTTTTTCCCTTAGTAGGGTTTCCATGTTAAAAATCAATGTCAATGTGTATGATTGTTTTAGATTGTTATTTTACTTTACAAATTACTTACTTGTGTTGATCGGTAATCATAGTATTAATTTACTAACACTCGGTATAGGACTAAAATTTTGAAGTATACATTTCACCAAGTTGATTTATATGTTTGAAATTGTTTTGATATACATCTGGGAGAATTTGGGACTATAGGATAATTCAAAACCAACATTCACCCCCCCCACCCACTTAGTTATTCTAACAATTGGTATTAGAGCATACAATGCTTAAGAGGAAAGTGTTAAAGGACTTAGGCTAAAGATCACAAGATGTATAAGAGAGATACACCAAAGTTGAATAAGGAGAACTTCTCAAAATGGAAGACAAGAATGAGACTATACCTATCATGGATTGGAGATGACTTTGAAAATTACTTGGATAATGAATTCACCCTACCTACTGGACCTTTGACTGTTATTCAGATAAAAGAGAAACATGAACACAACCTTATAATGGTAGAAATTTATTCTTCACTTACTGATGTTGAATTTGAAGATATCAAGACATGTACAACTTCGAAGTAGATGTGGGACAAGCTTACACTAGTTTATGGAGGAGATGCAAATGTACTGAGAGATAAAGCTGAAAGTATTCGAGGGAAATTTGATGATATGAGAATGAAAGAAGGAGAAAACATAACATAGTACAACAACTGAGTCAAGGAGGTTTTGAATTCTATTCGAGGAGCTAGTGGAACTATTGATGAAGACACTATTGTAAGTAAGATTCTTATAACTTTGTTACCTATTTATTCTATAAGAGTCTGTGCAATACATGAAATGAGAGTATCACCTAGAAACAATATTACTGTTGATAGCCTTGTTGGTAGATTGATTTATTTTGAGCTGAATAACTTTGACAATAGTGTTGCACCTTCTATGGAATCTGCATTTATGTCTACTCTAAAAATTAGTAAATCTAGTAGCAAACATGTGATAAGAAACAACAGTGACAGTGATAGTGATGATCAAGAACTTGATGAACTTGAAGCATTAATGGCTAGAAGATTGCATAAAGGTAAAGGAAGATATAAAGGTATGTTGGAAAGTGATCAATTTTTTGTAAATGTGATTCAATTTTTGGTTTTCATTTATGGCAACACATCTTGGTTTCAGATTGATTCCAATAAACATAAGTTTTGATGAATAAAAAATCGACTAAGTATAGAAGCAGATATACATAAGTGTTTTGGATGTCGAAGATTGAGATCGATGAATTAGGGAAAGAAAGCTTAGAGGAAGATAGTATGGGGTATTTATGACCTCCACCTAAGATTGATTTGGTTATGGTTATGTCTACGGTGAGTTAGAAAGAATTGAAAACAGATAGACTGTAGCAGAACAGTGATACAGAGCAGTTAGACAGTAGAGAAGATTGAGGGAGTATGACTTGGACTCCAGGAAATCGAAGTTGGATTTTGGTTGTTGATAACCTACACATTAACTATGCATGAGTGTCAAATATACATTTTATATTTACTATATTAAATCTATTTTGTATTGAAGGCCGACTTTGTAATATTTGTAATATTCATATTGGGATCTGACTTGGTAAAGTTGTGAGATATATATGTATGATCTTTTTGGTAAAGATAGAAGTGGTTGTTGTAAGAAGTTGATAGTTAGTTGGATGAGTTGTTGAGTGGATAGAAGAGCAGAGAATGATGGATCATTGAAGAACTACAAAGGAACTATCTGTTATTGTTTGTAGCTTCAGTCGTATGATCATTAGAATATATATAATACATGTTGATTAATAATAATATATTATAAATGTTATATTATTATTATTCATATGAAATTTAATATTTAACATTAAATTATTATATTATTCTTAATTAATAACTGATTTATGAAACATTATAAGATTGATTAACTTATGATTAATAGGAAGAGGCATGTCCTTTCTTATAAATAATAATGAATAGACATGTCCCATGAAGGGACATGTCTCTCCTAGCCTCATTCCTAAT
>MU223858.1:3516538-3532688 GCA_018584345.1 Thuja plicata
GTACTCATATTGTAAAGACTGCTTCTAACAGGGCAAAGGAACTCTCACAAGTTCATTATACTTAGTACAATATTTGTGGGTACTAATTCCCACCGGGGTTTTCCTCTGATCAAGGTTTCCCCGTAATTGTATCATGTGTTTTGAGTTGTTATGTTAAGCTTCATTCTATGTATGTTTAATTTATGTTTAAGTTGTAAGAAGCAATTAATAGACAAACACTGATTTACCCCCCCAGTGTTTCTAACACTATACTGATGCATATAGTTAGGGGGAGCCAAATAATGACAAGGATATATACACAACATACATACTATACACTTTAGTATTGTGCACATACAAGTTTTTGATACTAATGTCAAAGGGGGAGATTGAAGACATTATATTTTTCCATTAGTATGTGCAAGGAAAAACATGATAAACACCATCGATTTATACTACACCAACAGATAGGACACAACACTACCTGATGCCAAGGTTACTAATATTGATAAGTACAAAGCATCCCGATGCCACACTATTCAGTGTTACTCGATGACAGAAAAGACAAAGAAACCTGACAAGTAACCAACAGTGCAACCCGATGAAACACTCAAGAGTGGAACCCCGATAGATGAAGGGAACTCGATGAATAGTTCAAAGAAGGAACTCTGACAAAATTTTAGTTCACACCGACAATCAGATACCAAGAGTTAGTTACATCCCACAAAAAGTGGATCTGACTTCCATGTCAGATAAATCATTGAATTTTTATATTTAGCTTCTTGATTTGTTTTAAATCCATTACATGAGGGAAAATCAATGTAATTATTATTTTTTTATCAGTTTAACTGATTTAAAACATGAAAACTAAAGGATCAAGGTCAATTTGTATACCTTGGATCTAGAGTTGACATTGTAATGCATGATTCTAAAAGAGGTCAAAGAACTTGTATAAATAGATGCTCAATAAATTGTAAACATGTTGTTCAATGATGATTGTAGCCCCTGAGAGCATCTAAGGTTCAGACAAGAGAATTAAAGTAGAAGCACAGACAAAGATCAAATAATTTTTCAAGAACAAGAACTAAGGCTACTGACGAGCAGGAAAAGGTATTAATCAATCACTATAGATGATATTCATATACTGTAAGCTTTAATGGATCTGTGATCAACAACTATAGATTGCATATAATCAGGTCATACATATTGTACACATTCTAACAAGTGTAGTACACTTAAGAAATCCTTTCAAGGAAGGTGGATTTAACAATCCTATTGTAAATCTCTTAACCGAGTGCACACTACATCAATTTTGCTAAAGCTCTTAACAAAGTAGATCCTAACAGGTCTCCACATTAATACTCCTAACAAGGTAGATCACCAGAAGTGATCAAATTGTAAGCCTTAACCAGCTCCCTTCCAATCTATAGATAGTGAAGTTTTGTGGGTGCCATCCCCATTGTAGTTTTTACTTCCCAACAGGAGTTTTCTGTGATATCATATCTTGTGTTATGTGTCTATTACTCTCATGAATGTTTCTATGAATGTTACATATAGTTAATTTTATGAATTATTATTACATGCATAACAAGAACATCAGATTTGGTCGGTAATACAATAAAGATTGATTTCTAATAAAGTAAGGTAAAAAGTGTTAAAAGTTTTAGAGGTACTGATTCACCCCTCCCCTCTCAGTACTACTTCCCATTATTCCCAACAATATAGCAAAGTTTTGCGGGTATAATGGACCATACAACAGAAGAGTACCACCTCTTATGAATTCATAGAAGAATGCAAATGATACTGGTAAGAGTATTGCATATTTGAAGAGTGATTTTGAAAGTTGTTTTAAGAAAGTAGAAGATAGCAACGGTGATAAGATATGGAAGATCAAAGAAACCAGTGAGACATCAATTCACGGAGAGTCAGTAGATGCTACTGGATCTTTTCTTGATGGTAGTAAAACAAAATTGACCTAATTGGTTGATCATGGCCTTAGGGGGAGCATTGGATACAGACATCAGAATATATCATGCCCCAAAATTTGTGGATTTAGCTCAAGAAAGTGTGGATATGAACTTAGCTGACATCATGGAATGTACATCTAAGAGCGCAACATTAGCTGACGCATATATTTTTTTCACGAGATCTAACAACTGACTGGACAGTATTGAGTAAAAGTGAAATTTATGACTTAAACTTGTATAAAGCACCATTTGATGACCTATCTCTTTACCATTTGACGAAGAGTGAGCTAAGGAGATAAGAGAGAAAAGAGATTCAGACTATTCTACATTGGTTGTGCATGATGTATTGAAGGATAAACTCAAAATTCAGTGGAAGAAAGGTATTTGCATCATCTATCTATGGATGCACCTATTATTTTCGATGTTGTAGATCAACCTAGGTACAAATTTAAGAAACATCCATTCAAGTCATGTGAAGAGGATCGAGAGGGAGCATTTTCCCAAACCCCATATGGTGTGTTACACATAGAAGATATTAGGTCTTACATACATTGTAAGTATGATATACTGGGAATTGATGATATATTAACTGAGATGGAGTATATGACTAATAATGGAATCATGAGAGAACAATACAAACACATTGATCAGCTGAGCATAATTAAAATTAAGAACTTATGTAAATTTGATGAAAATGAATGGTTTAAGATACTATTGAGCAGGGTTCATGATCAGTTTATTTGGATAGGTGATCAACCTATAAAGAGTTGTAGTGACCTAATCCATGAAATCACTGGACTGGACAAAAATAGAGTCATCCCTATTACAGAGAAACATGTAAAGAAATAATTTGAAACCCTAACTCATTCCAAATGGGACATACGGGAAATGATAGTGAATGACATCTTTTAGTAAGATGTGAGATTGATTGTTATGATACTTGGATACAAATTCTACTATAGTAGCAGACCTAACTCAGTATCTGCTGGAGTAATCATGATGGCATGGAGAATGGTGAAGGAGAATGTGAAATACAACCTATGAAAATTTTTATCACAACAATTTCTTTAAAATGTGAAGCTAGTGAAGAAGGAAAGAACTAAGACCTTCAGATTTGGTTCATTGTTGATGCATATGTTTATTCATATTGACCAAAAATTTCCTGGCTTACATCCTAGTGGTTGGAAATTTGGGATACCTATTGGTATTTTAATTTCACAGAGCTACAAGAGATAGAAAACTACTTGGGTTGATGGATAATTGTTTGCTATGATCAAGATCCTACAGAGACAGATGGAGACCAGATACGAGATACATGAGGACATTGTTGAAAAGTACCAGGATACAATCTATTTTGTGGTTGAAACTAATTGTGTATGTTTTGAAGTAGTCATACCTAGAAAGAAATGGTGTTATCCCATGGGTTATGAAGTAAGTTCTGAGGTACTTACCATGGAAGTAGAACATGTTCTTGCATTAGAAGTTGATACATCAGAGGAAAGATCGGGAACATATGAGGAGAAATCAGCTAAGGTGAGAGAAGAATAGAATAGAGGTCTAAGGAAAAGAAAAATTGAGAACCTTGTACATGAATGTGGTGTAAAAGCTGGGTTGACAGAAGAAGAGCTGAAACAAGTGAAAAAGAAGATGACAGATAGATCTCTTGGACTAGAAAGTTGAATTATTGCAGCCCCTCCCACTCCTAAGGTAGTTATGGTAGATAGTCCACCTCCTCCACAATAGCAAATAGTACAAGCAAAGAGCATCACTCCTAGAGTAAATAGATCAAGCATGCAGACATCGCCTAAGGAGAAGAGCACAGTAAGAGAAGAGAAGAAAGTAGAGAAGCACTTGTGGAATCTTGACATGAAGATGATAAAGAAGAGAGAAATAGAACAAGGTAAATTAGTCACAATTGATAAATACTATGAAATGTTTGAAGAATCAGACAAGCTTGAGATTGAAGACACTATGATTGATCATTTACTTACTTTGAAAATGACTCTTTTAGAAATTGAAGGAAGTATACCTATAGAATTGTATGGGAGATTGGAGATAAGAAAACATGTAGCACATATTGAGGATGATACAATCAGGAATCAATAAATTGATAACATGTTGCCTGTGATATCAGTACAAGAAAGGGATAGAATATACAAGGAATTAAAACCTCTGTTAAGGACCAAGGTGAGATTTTTAAAAATCATGGCAACAAAGTATGATGAAGTCACTGAGGAAACATAGAAGGCACTGGAGAAGATATTGATGGAAAAGATATTGATGAATACTACTTCTGAAAAACCCCCACCTCCTAAGACCACTTTGCCTACACAATTAGGAATGGGAGAAAGCTCAAAATAAATAGAGAAAAATGTTGAGAAGAGCGAAGTAGATCCACCACCAAATTTCTATGTTTCTGGTATGGCATTGACTCTTGACACCTCTCAAGATGAAAAGGACCCTTTTGCAGGGAATGTGGACACCCCTATAGTAGATGAAGCTGAATAGAAAGAGGAAGTAGAGAAGAAAAAGGAAGTAGAGAAGAAAAAGGAAAAAGAACAAAAGACAAAACAATAAGAGGATGAAAAGAAAGAGGTAAACACATCATCAATCTCATTGTTGGAAAGAAGTGATGTAAATATTGATAGCATGGATGAAGTTGAATTGGTCAAATTGGCATTTACTGCATTGAACAAATCCAAGGAAAGATCAGAATAGAAAGTTGACAAAAAGGCTAAATTAATTACAAGAGCAATTGATACTGTGAACAAATTGCTTCCAGTACCTATTATTTTCTAGCACAAAGATGACATTGAAAATATGAGAATAATACTTGATGAATTTGATGGGCACTATGAGAATTTGTTAAAGATTGTAGAGGAGAAGGTAGAGAAGAAGGTAAAAACAGTCTACAAGTCTATCACATGGGAATTAGGCATTGTGAAAACTTGTTTGACAAATGCAAAGAACTGCATTAGACATGGGAGAAAATTGTTTAGTTATTGCATGAATCCAATTAGGCATGTTCAGAATGTAGAAGACATTATTGCCAAAGAGAGGGAAACTCTAAACAGTATGATGGACAGTTGTGAAACATATTCACAATCCACAATAGAGTTAGAGAAGGAAGTCATAAGAATTTTGGCTAAACTCAATATATTGGATAATGAGAAAGGGAGAGTATTGACAAGATTTAATTTGCTGGAGAGCTTTATCACTCCTAAGCTATCCATACTTGAGGTTCATCTCTTAGACTTGGAGAAAGTGAAAAATTCACTAACTAAATCTATGTGCATAGAATTGAAAGAAGCTAAGACCACATCATTTTCACTGAATGGTTTAATTCATATTAGCCAAATATTGTTCAAAACATGGAATGCAGAAGTGAAGATCTTGGAAGATTCTTTTCAGGATATTGTGAAACTGGTGAGCAAGCACTAAAACCTATTATTTTGTATGTAGCTTTGTCATTGTTGCCAAAGGGGGAGAAGAGAATAAAAATAGAAAAGAAGAGAAGAAGAAAAAAATTATATAAGAAAAGAAAAGAAAATAGAAAAGAGACAAGAAGAGGAAAGGAAGATTATAGAGGAGACAGTTTTGTTGGAACATTTTTTTTTTGTTAACTGTTGTCATCAATTCCAAAGGGAGAGATTGTTGGCAAGTGATCAATTTTGTGTGAATGTGATTCACTTTTTGTTGTTATTTATTGAAACACATCTGGGTTTCAGATCGATTCCTATAAAGATAAGTTTTGATGATTCAAAAATTGACTAAGTATAGAAGCAGAGATACAGAAGTGTTTTAGATGTCAAAGATCAAGATCGATGAATTAGGGAAAGTGAGATTAGAGGAAGATAGTATGGGGTATGTATGACCTCCACCTAAGATTGATTTAGTTTTGGTTATTTCTATGGCAAGTTAGAAAGAATTAAATATAGACAAATTGCAGCAAAACAACAATACAGAGTAGTTGGACAGTAGCAAAGATTGAGGGAGTCTAACTTGGACTCCAGAAAATCAAAGTTGGATTATGGTTGTTGATAACCTAAAGATTGAGTATGCAAGGGTTCTGACTATGCATTTGATACTTACTATATTAAATGTATTTTTTATTGAAGGCCAACTTTGTAATATTTGTAATATTCATATTGGGAGCCAACTTGGTAAAGGTGTGAGATATATATGTAAGATATTTTTGGTAAAGATAGAAGTGGTTGTTGTAAGAAGTTGATGGTTAGTTGGATGAGTTGTTGAGCAAATAGCAGAGCAGAGAATGAAAGATCATTGAAGAAATACAAAGGAACTATCTAAGCACCAGTGTTTCTTGTTTTGTTCATGTCTGAGAACACTTTGTAATCAGAATTACTTTGTAAGAGTTGTAAGCTCAGTTGGCCCCTAACAGGGTGTTTTGAACCTTTAACAGTGTTGTAATTCCTTTAATAAGGAAATGTGTTATGTAATATTCAGATCCTAACAAGGCTAGGTCTCCTAAAAGGGACACTATGCTTTAGTATATGCTTGTGGGTACCATCCCCATTGGGGTTTTTCCTTGGCTAGGGTTTCCTTGAAAACAAACTATGGTGTTATGAGTACTGTGTCATTTGCTTATGTTTTTTCCTTTACTGCAAGTTTATGGTTAATGTTTAAATGGTTGAAAAATTTAATTAAGTGTTATAATACTAATTCACCCCCCCCTCTCGGTATTATCTAATCCTAACAAGGTAAACTACCTTTGATATGCTTTAATTGTAAAGAAATTGGACACTTTGCTGCCAGATGCCCTAACAGAAAGAATGATGAAAGAGGTGAAAGATCTAATGACAGAAAAGATGACCAGGATTACAGAATAAACTAACAGTATGATAGAAGGAATAACCAAGTTTATAAAGATAAAGGCAAGAAGGATTGTTACATTGTTGAAGATAAAGATAATAAAATTGATTCTGACACTGATGAAGACATTGAGACAATATTTGTAGCTTTGAAGGAATAATCTAAAGAAGATGAGAGGTATGTTGAAACAACACTTATTTCTAAAGTTAGTAAGCATGCAATTTGGGTAATTGATAGTGGCTACACACATCACATGACTGGAGATGAAGACAAATTTGAATTTCTTGAGCATTATAATGGTGGATCTGTTAGAATGGGAAATGATACACCTTGTCAAGTGAAAGGAAAAGGTACCATAATACTGAATAATCAAATAAAATGTGAGAGTGCTTATTGGGTAAAAGGACTTAACTATAATATTTTGAGTGTTTCATAGTTGAATAACATAGGTCACCGAGTTGCATTCAAAAATAGAAAAGTTAGAATCTATGATGGAACAAGAAATTTGATCGGTACTGGTGACCAATCAAAAGGTAATCTATTCTATCTTGACACTGCTGAACTACTTGTTTGATGGCTAAGAATGAAGATATATGGTTGTGGCATAAGAGGCTTTGTCATGTAAATTTTGACAACATGGTTAAGATTAGAAAGAAAATAAAAGTAAGAGGCTTACCAAGCTTATCTAAACCTGACCATGTAATGTGAAAGAATTGTCAAATGGGAAAGATGTCAAAATCTAGTTTTAAGAGCACGAATTTTTCATCTAATGATATTTTGGAGTTAGCTCATATAGACCTATGTGGAACAATGAGAACACAAACTAATTATGGTGATAGATACTTTATTTTATTTGTTGATGACTACTCTAGAATGATGACAAATATGTTCCTAAAAGAAAAATATGAAGCATTTAAGATGTTTAAATGGTACAAAGATAAAGTAGAAAAAGAAACTGGTAGAGAATTGAAATGTCTAAGATCTGATAGAGGAGGTGATTTTTTTTCTTATGAGTTCACTAACTTTTGTATTGAGTATGGAATTAATAGACATGTTTTTGCACTGAGCACACCGCAACAAAATGGAATTGTTGAAAGGAGAAATATATCAATTGTGGATTGTGCTAGAACATTGATGATTAAAAAGAATATTGCACAAACATACTGGAGAGAAGCTGTGAGTATTATTGTCTACACACTGAACCGAGTACAAATGAAGAAAGATAGAAACAAGATACCTTATGAATTATGGTATGGCTATACACCTAATGTGAGTTATTTTGGAATATTTGGAAGTCGATGTTATATTCTAAAAGATGCTAGAAATGGAAAATTTGATTCAAAAATTGATGAAGGAATATTTCTTGGATTTTTTACTAAGTGAAAATCTTATAAATGTTTGAACAAGACTTCTAACAAGATCATTGAGAGTGAAAAAGTAAAAGTTGATGAGTTTGTTGAGAAAAATGATGAGGAAAGGACAAACAAACCTAAAGATTATAATAGATTTGTCTACATTGAAGAACCTGACACTTTTCCCTAGTAGGCACCGAATGCTACCATGCCATAGGGAAATTCTACTGTGCAAAAGGGTAATGCTATCGAGCAACAGGAAGCACAAACCGAGAATTCAGAAAATGTTGAAACTAAAGATCATGATCAAGAACACAATGAACCTACTGGAGAACATAGTGAAGAATAAAGAATTGAACGTACACTTGCAAAATATGTAAGGAGAAATCATCCACATAACTAGATTATTGGAGATAAGAGAGCTAGCATGATGACTTGAAGTAAGTTGAGAAACAACACATGTTTGATTTGTGAATTTGAACCTAAAAATGTTAGAGATTCACTTGAGAATGAAGAATGGATTATTGCAATGACTGCAAAAATTGAGCAGATACAGAAGAACAAAACATGGACATTAGTACCAAGACTGAGTGATAAGAATGTCATATGGCACCAAATGGATATTCATAAACAAATTGGATGAGAATGGTTACGTAACCAGAAATAAAGAAATATTAGTATGCAAAGGTTATGCACAAGAAGAAGGTATTAACTATGGAGAGACTTTGCACCCATTGCTAGACTTGAAGGAGTTAGAATATTACTTGCATATGTTGCATATAAAGGATTCCAAGTATATTAGATGGATGTTAAATCTGCATTTCTGAATGGAATACTAGAAGAAGAGGTATACATTGAATAACATGAAGGATTTGTTGATCCTAATTAGGCAAACATGGTATGTAAGTTACATAAAGATTTATATGGACTAAAGTAATAACCGAGAGCATGGTATGAAAGACTACACTCCTATGTTATTAGTATTGGATTTATTAGAACAAGTGATAACATAAATTTGTATTTGAAAGAAGGAAATGATGATAAGACACTTATTGGTGAAATTTTTGTTAATGATATTATATTTGGAGGAAATGATAACTTATGCAAATCATTTTTTGATGAAATGAGGTAAGAATTTGAAATGTCAATGTTTGGAGAGATCAAGTTTTTTCTTGGCTTGCAAATTTTATAATAGGCTGAAGGTATCTATATTACTCAATCCAAATACATCAAGGAAGTACTAAAAACAATTAGAAAGGAATAATCAAAACCAGTTGGCACACCTATGGTGACTGAATGTAAATTGACAAAAGAAGATAAGACACCTGAGGTAAATCAGATAGTGTACATATCTATTATTGGAAGTTGATGTATGTTGTGCACACTAGAATAGACATAGCACATGCAGTTGGAATTGTAGAAATATTTTCTACTAATCCCTAAGAATCACATATGACTGTTGTAAAGAGAATTTTTAGATACCTGAAGAACACAAAAGACTATGGATTGTGGTACAAAAGAGAAGGAAAGTTGGAACTAAAAGTATATACTGATACTGACTAGGATGGGAACATTGATGACAGAAAGAGAACTACTGGTGGAGCATTCTTTATAGGAGAAAGATTAGTCACTTGGATAAGAAAAAATAAAGGATGCATATCTCAGTCAACTGCAGAATCAGAATATGTTGTTGCTGCTACAAATTGTTTGAACATTGCATGGATCAAACAACTTTTGAAAGGTATGAATGAAGAGATCATTGACCCAGTGGTAATTTATTGTGATAATACTAGTGCAATAAATATTTCAAAGAACCATGTGATGTTTGCAAAAACAAAGCATATATCTATCAAATATCACTAAACACAACTTGTAGACATATTCACTAAACACTTACCAAAGCATATATCTATCTATCAACTTGTAGACATATTCACTAAACACTTACCAAAGGATATATTTGAGTACTTGAGAGAGATATTAGGGGTTTTTCCCTTGTCTATCGATCACTAAGATGACTAGGAGGTTGCATCAACCTACATGTAATCAAAATATCAATCATGTTGATGCAAAGCTTAACTGGACTGACACAGATATATTAGTACATTGCAAGGTACTTCTTCTACTGCACTGAAAACTAGATATTTTATGGCTACTAAAGACCTGTATATTTTATTTTTGGTATTGTTTCCAATGGGAGAGAATGATCAATGAAATATCTATCCACTGCAAGGGATTTAAGGAGAAAAAGAAAGGGAGAGAAATGAAATATCTATCTACAAAGAGATTCAAGAACAAAAAAGTCAAATTTGTAGGGAGACTCTGCATGGTGAGTTTTTGCAGTTGTAGAACTAAAGTTTGGTATTCTATGGAATTTTCATATTGTGCTACCATCAATGCCAAAGGGAGAGATTGATGAACTACAACTAATTGTATGTTTGAAGTCATTTTTTTGATAGTCAACCGAGTTACATATGTGATGATAAACATTAATTAGTTAATGTATTTTCATTGATGTCAATTTATTTGCGTTTCATAATGGTAAAAAACATCTTATATGGATTTTGTTACAAACACTGAGAGGGGGGGGTGAATCAGTGTTTATCTATTAATTATATTTCAGCCAATTAAACATATATCAAATGTGCATCCAAAGAAACATAACACAAGATCACATAACACATGATATGATTACAGAGAACCTTGATCAGAGGAAAACTCTGGTGGGGATTAGTACCCACAAATATTGTAATAGGTATAATGAACCTGTTAAAGTTCCTTTGCCCTGTTAGAAGTAGTCTTTACAAATTAAGTACAATGACCTGGTTAAAAGTTCTAACCCTGTAAGGAGTCTTTTACAATAACCCTATTAGGGGTGTATGGCTCACTACCTAGGCTCACTGCCCAATAAGATGAAGGCTACAACCCTCTGAATGTTGATATGCACTATATCAAAAATGAACTACTGTAATGACACTGTTGTCTTATTATTTCCGTGTATGCGCGCATGCTCTTACTCCTTCAAAGAGTTATATCATATTCTAAATTCATTATACTGTCCCTCTATAACTTCTTCTTACATCATAATCAAAACTTGTAACATATCTTTACATTACATACTTATATCTTCCAATCCGAATAGGCGTGACCCAAAACAAATCACTAGTCAGCCCTAAACAAAATATACAACACTTCCAAAAAATTCCGCCTAAGCGTGTTTACTAAAATATTAATTACATTAATACAAACTTATAACTAAAGGCGCTTAGCCATTACATTATAAAATCATTCACGCTGATTAAAATTGTAGTCGGCTTCCATGCTTTGTTTCCTAGACTGCAGGTTTACTAATCTGCATGTAACTTTTCCGTACTGATGTTTCATACTCTGTGCATTTGGATCTAGCATATATATACACCATAGAGTATATACCTGAGCACGTATTCTCTGGTGTGATCTCTAACACCTGCGCTGATGTACTGATCTCTATATGTGTCTGTCTATCCTATTTTCATACTTAGTCATTTTCCTTTCATGACAAAACTTAAGTATGACTTTGTTGCCATGATTGACAACAAAAAATAATTCATGCTTCCTCAAGAAGTCAACTTTCCAAAAATCTCCCCCTTTGTCATTTATGGCAAAAAAGGAATGTGGCTAAGTTACACAAAATGACTTCATACAAAAATGACTGTATATCATAATACTTAATGATATATACATATATACTTCTCCGCATATACACATTCTATACTACTCCCCCTTTGAAATTAATGACAAAGGTGTGAAAAAACTATAAGTCTTCAACATACTTACTCCATGTAAACTTCTAGGTACACAACTTGAAGAGATTGAATCTCTTTCTGCCAAAAGACTTTCATTGCATCAACTGTCTCCAGATGAGAGCATAAAGCATATGTCATTTTCTCCATTTTTATTAGATCCATGCAAGGACCTTGATCATATCTCTATATGGTGTTATCAATCTATTTTATGTTCTCATTGAGAACTGCTAGAGATGGTGCAAGTGCATTTCTCAACTGTGTTTTCCTTACCCTTATCTTGCTGATTTCTAACTTTGCTTTCTCAATTTTGTCTAACTACCCTTGGTAGACATTATTGCAAATGTGCATGTCTTGCATAGAGTTTTCAACTAATTTTCTTATGTTATCCACCATTTCTTCTACTTCTGCTATCTTTTTAGTGTGCTCAGAGGTGAGCTTCACTCTATCCATACAGTTTGCTATGACTTTCTTTCCTTTATCTGCCAATTCCTTCAATATAGCCTGTCCAATCTTTAAGGAATTTAGATCTAAGGTAAAGCTCTTTACCAATTCATTTAGTCTCTCCTTATTGTATTCATCTTCTGCAATCTTAGTAGCAGATTCTACTAAGCTAGTGAAATGTGACTTGAAGTTTGATAAGATGTTGTCCACATCTTCAACTGATTGTACTTTGGCTACTTTTTGATCAGTAGGCACTAAGTCATTCAAAATGTTCACTATTTCCAAGAAGTGAGGGTTCCTCATTACTTGTTTCTCTTTTTCCTTTTCCATGGCAAGGATGCTGATCTTGATGAGGTCTTCTTCTCCCCATGCATCTAAATTTGTTGAGTCAGGAGTTAACCTTGACAACAATGAGGTGGATGGTTGAGTGGATGGTGAGAATATAGTATTCTGGCTAGTATCCACACATTTAACCTTCACTGGTTTCTCTTTTGTCGGTGTCTTGTTACCTTGCATATCATCTTGAGTGTCTTCATTTATGTCAGCTTGATCATTGATGGGAACTTCATCTTGTTATGCGGCGGTATCATCAGTGCACATTTCTTCAGTGCTTATAAATGCCTTATCAACTTTATCCATATCTTTATCAGAAGCTATCATAGATATCTTTACATCATCAATCACTATAGTGTCCTTTGTATCTTTAGCTATCTCAGAGGTTATTTTCACTGTGGGCGCTGAATCCTATTGACCTGTCATAGGCGCAACCTGAATTACTAGAGTTGTAACCTGTTTGGGAGGAGTTGGGGTAACTTTTTCTATAGGTTCCGTTGGTGGATACATGTGTCTATCCATAAATACTTGTGCAAATTATTTTTCAGTCTCCTTTCCAATATGTTCATACTCCTTGTTCATAATTTATAGAGTCCTTGTCTTACTACAGAGATGAGGCTTCACCAGATCTAATAGAATAGCCTTCTCATCATGTGAACAAATAGGAAGAAGAGTATCCAAAGTTTCTTCTCTAATCTTCATGTCTTCTTCAATTGCATGTCTTTTCATGATCTCCAGTATGTTCCATAACTTATCTGGTATCACTGTTTTGAGTTCAAGAACAGACTTCTTAAGCTTGATCATATGAGATATGATCATAGAATGTATCTCAGTCTTATCCATCTCTTGATACTTGTCATAGAATTTTGATAATGTATCTAATCTCCCTTCATTAAATATTCTTCAATATATTTAGACTGGGTCTAAATCCTACCTCAGGTGGAGCTTGAACATTCTTAGCTTTGCTCTGAGTGTTCCTTGAGGATGGGTGATTTGTAGGTGCTTTCTTCCTTCCTCTAGGTTTCTTTCTAGGTACAGAAGGTGAAGATGTATCTAGATCAATGGTGGTAGAGGGCGCAGTGGTACTCTCCTCATTTTTATTTTGCTTCTTCTTCTGAGTTTCAACAGTTTTCTCAATTTTAACTTGTGCAATTTTGGCTTCTTTTGCCTTATCCAAATCTTCTTGTGCGACTCCATGATTTTTCAGAATGTTGGATGTCATTCTGGATGCTTTCCTTTTGTTAACAGCAAGTTGTAGTTCAATATCCACTTCATCAGTCTTTTCTCTGTAAGTGCCCCATCTAAGTTCATTAGGGTCTTTAGGTGCTGAAAATAAGACCTGTGCATATCCTTCTAATACATGGTCTTCTACTTCATACCCTAGTGGATGAATCCACTTAGTTCTAGGCTCAATAGCCTCCATGCATGTGCAATCTTTCTCAACCATGAAGCATATTGTATCCCTTTATTTTTCAACTATCTTCTCAGATAGTCTGAGCCTGCTCTGCATTTTGACCCTGAATATCTTTATATCCATATCCATTTTATCTCTTGCACTGCTTTCTACTGTGGCTTTAAGAGACATCTGAGTCATTGTAGGTTTTCCTTTGTCTAGATAAAGGTTTGCAACCTTTTTGACTATGTGGTGATACAAATAGATGATCAGTGATCCAAACCTGAATGTTTTTCTCCTATCATGTTTGATAATTCTGATATTTTCAATCAATTGATCATGCAAGATCTCACATAGATTGTATTGGGTGTTGTCCTTCATTATTATGATAGCTGCAAGAATTATTGCTGCAGAGACACTATTCAACCTACTTGCTTGCTAAACTTGTATCCAAGTATCATTTTCATGAGTTTAATGTCATCCTCCTTGATAGGGTTAACTGTCATTCCGTGCCTATCACTCCTAGACAAACAAACTTGCTCAATCTATTTCTTTACATCTTTACCAGTGGGAAATAATGGTCCAGTCATTGGAAGTTTGGTTAACTGATGGATTAGTTCTATAGTTATGCGAATAGGGACATCTCCAATCCAGAAAGAATTGTCATGTATCCTACTTAACATAATCTTTACCCATTCTGGTTCTTCAAAATCATGCGCATTCAAATACTCAATAATAGGGTTATCTTGTAAGTGCACAAACTCATCCTTGAATTTGAAGTCCAGATTTAGCATTGATGCCATATGAGAAGCTATATTATCATCTCCTATTGATTCCTTCTTACAGTAAATGTACGCATGGATATCTTCCACGTGAACAATGCCAAGCGGGGTTTTAGAGAAAACCCCTTCCACATCATCCAGTATGGATTTGAATAAATGCTTCTTAAATATGAACCTCTTCCTCTTTGCTACATCAAACACAACTGGGGTCGCCATACTTACTTGGTATTTTCTTATGTAGGGTTTCCACGAAATTATGAAACGGCGTGACGGCTAGGGCTCCGCTTCAAACTGATTATCCATTCACTCCAACTACCAAACTGTTATGTCTTTGTGCTTTGATGTCTTATTTCTCTAATGCTCTTCTATTTCTGTGCTCTCAAATGTAAATGTGAAAATGATCAACTGTGAATTTGTTTTTATACAAATTATCACATTTAATGCTTGCAACCATACATAGAGATTTTCAAACTTTGATCCCAATGCAATTTAGATAATGCGTGAATGCATATAGCTATAATCTGTGCTTTTAACCATGAATCCAAAGGCACATACTCTGAAGTGAGTACACCAACTGCACAGGGGTTCTAAGCTAGAATAGCTCCCCCTAAGACCAAGAAGGTCTATTAGGCAGAAGTAGAGGGTGCGTCCACTGGGGATGCATCAACTACTTTGTTATCTTCATTATCCTTCTTTACTTCAACCCAGATCTTGCTTGAATCTTCATTTGCTTTGACAAAATTGACTTCTCCTTTCTCTTCAAATAGTGACTTTTTAGGATCCTCTTGTTTCTGAGTTTTGGATCTGCAAAACCCTGTGATATCTCTAGCCTTTCCACAGGTGTGGCAAATGATAGGAGGTCTGATGTTCTTGCTCATCATGCTGCATTGTTTTTTTGTGTTTCCATTGTATTTGCATATCTGACATGTAATGTTCTGCAAATTTCTTGAGAGTTGATTTATTTTATTGCTTTGATTTATATTCCTATGATTTTGCTGAGGTTGATTTCTTTGACTTGTTCTGCAATGAATAGCCCTATGACCAAACTTATTACAGGAGTATTAATAACCATTAAAAGGTCTTACATCTTTGCAATCTCTTGCCAAATGCCCATTTTTATTGCATGCATAACAAGTTCTGTTAACTTGCTTGATTTCTCTTTTAGGTGGTTCAGATATAACCTCTGTAATATCTTCAACTTTCTTAGCTTCTGAAGATGCTTCAAGTGTTTTTTCTTTCTCTTGTGATGATTTGATTTCATCTTGTGCTGTACTAAATCCAAGAC
>MU223858.1:3533228-3552659 GCA_018584345.1 Thuja plicata
GGGGGGGGGGGGTGAATCAGTGTTTATCTATTAATTATATTTTAGCCAATTAAACATATATCAAATGTGCATCCAAAGAAACATAACACATGATATGATTATGGAGAACCTTGATCAGAGGAAAAATCCGGTGGGGATTAGTACCCACAAATATTGTACTAGGTATAATGAACCTATTAAAGTTCCTTTGCCTTGTTAGAAGCACTCTTTACAAATTAAGTACAATGACCTGGTTAAAGGTCTGACCCTATTAGGAGTCTTTTACAATAACCCTGTTAGGGGTGTATGGCTCACTACCTAGGCTCACTGCCCAATAAGATGAAGGCTACAACCCTCTGAATGTTGATATTCACTATATCAAAAATGAACTGCTGTAATAAAACTGTTGTCTGATCAGTTCTGTGTATGCACAGATGCTCTTACTCCTTCAAAGAGCTATATCATCTTATAAATTCATTATACTATCCCTCTGTAACTTCTTCTTACATCATAATTGACACTTGTAACATATCTTTACATTACATACTTATATCTTCCAATCTGAATAGGCGCGACCCAAAACAAATCACTAGTCGGCCCTAAAACAAAATATACAATGCTTTCAAACAAGTTAGCCTAAGCGTGTTTACTACAACATTAATTACATTAATACAAAATTATAACTAAAGGCGCTTAGCCATTACATTATAAAATCATTCACGCTGATCAAAATTGTAGTCGGCTTCCATGCTCTATTTCCTGGACTGCAGGTTTACTAATCTGCCTGTAACTTTTCCATACTGATGTTTCATACTCTACACATTTGGATATAGCATGTATACACACCATATAGTATATACCTAAGCACACATGATCTGGTGTGATCTCTAACACGTGCGTTGATGTACTGATCTCTGTATGTGTCTGTCTGTCCTATTTTCATACTTAGTCATTTTCCTTTCATGACAGAACTTAAGTATGACTTTGTTGCCATGATTGACAACAAAAAATAAGTCATGCTTCCTCAGGAAGTCAACTTGCCAATAGATTTAAGATCTGGAACAAACAAATTTTATGTAGTCGATAATTGAAGAGTTCTGTATACACCGAGTAATAGTGAACACTGATTAAATATAGTATATACTGAGCATAGTGTTAACTGAGCTAGGGATCACCGACACATCACGGTATTAACTGAGAAATTAATCAAATTGAGGCTGACTAAAATGACAAGCTGGAAAATTGATGATTCTGAGGTAAATGATAAGGTTTTTTATTAAGATCAAACAACTATGAAAATTCAAGGAATATCAGACGATGAATATTGAAATGTATTTTTAACACAACTGTCGAGGAAGGTTTAAGTGATAAAATCAACGATGGAGATTAAGTGGAAAAATATATAGGATGTAAATTAAATGAGTTATGATGTATATATAAGAGATAAGATATTCATTATGAATCACCTGATGACTCTATGATGCGCACATGCAAAGTTTATGCATGACTGATCAAACTAGGTAAAGATAGAACTGAGCATTTTTGGAGACAACACCAAGTGAAAAAGGAAAGAACATTAACTAAGAAGAACAGAGTATGAAGAATCAGATGAACAGAAGTGAAAAAATTGATCAAAGGTATTATGTACTTAGCATATATCTAAAAATCTACAAATCAAAGTTGTATTTGAATCAGATCACTACTGTATCAGTTTAACCATTATTACAGATAAATCTCTTAACCGAGTTGGATGTGAAAGTCCTTATTATGAAATTCTAATGAATGTTGAGTGTTTTCTTGTTGACCCCATAGTGAATGATTGGTCAAGAGAGAACTATTAGTTTTAAATCCTCTAACTAGGTTTCATTTAAAAGTGTGCATTGTAACCTTTAACAGAGTTGGCTCTTAACCGACATCACTTGAGAAGAGTGAAATATTTTGGGTTACTAGTCCCTGGTGGTTTTTCCCTTAGTAGGATTTCCATGTTAAAAATCAATGTGTCAATGTGTATGATTTTTGTCAATTCTTATTTTACTTTACACATTACTTTAATTGCATTGATCGGTAATCACAGTATTAATTTACTGACACTCAGTATAGGACTAGAAGTTTGAAGTATACATTTCACCGATTTGATTTATATGTTTGAAATTGTTTTGAAATACATCTGGGAGAATTTGGGACTGTAGGATAATTGAGAACCAATTGATTCACCCCCCCCCCTCAGTTATTCTAACATGCCTATGATAATGAAACTGGATAGGTGTCACTCAGGCATGATCCCACAAAGACTATCCATCATTCAACTCGCGATCAAGGCATCACGCCTACCATTGGATTGAATTAGATCCTCTTTACCTTTATTTTTCTTTGAAAACCTAGACCCACAATATGATCTGGACACATGTTGAAAAGGCATGATTCCATGAAGAATAAATAATCCTCATCTTTTGATTAAGGAATCATGCACAACATTAGATCAAATCAAATCTGACTGCTCATTAACCTTTCTAAAAACCTAGACCCACGATCTCAGATGGCTATGTGTCAACAAAGCATGATTTTGTAGTGAGTAAACACCAAGCATCTCCGCATCAAGGCATCATTCCATATGTTAGATGAATTCTTATTTGACCATCCTTTATCCATTCGCCCCACTTAGGCAAGATCTCTGGGTAGACACATTTCAACATGGCGCAATCCCCCAATGGATAAACAAAAAGCATCTTTGGATCAAGGCATCACGCCTACCGTCAGATCAAAATAAACTTGTTCAACGCTTTACTTTTCTTTAGCCCAACCAAGTCTCACCACTTTCCATGTGTCGCACAGGTGCGATGCCATGAAGGATATCCTCCCTGCAAGTTTTGATCTTGCAAACATGCCAACCATTTGAAGAACTCATATTTGACCTAACTTTATCTTGCTGCTAGCTTAGAAGAAGCAGGCCCCACGATCTTAGAGTGGACACTTGGCATCCAGGCATGATTCTTTGAAGATTAAACTAGCTTCATCTTGCGATCAAGGCATTATGCCAGCTGTCGGATCAAAACAAACTTGCTCAACATCTAAAAACTAAGAAATAGCATGGGGATTTTTAAACTTAGGAAATATTAAAACAATCCCTGCTAGGACTTAGTAGTTAAAAAGGAGTGGCCCTGTGCATGACGACTTAAAACTATGGGTAATAAAGAACTTAAGTGGCCCAAAAAGGTAATGTGAAATTATAAAAGGAACAAAAGACCTAGGGTTTAAATACCATGGAATCTAGGGTTTAAGGAAAATTATAGTTAAGGTCTAAGAACATGACTTGGATACAGCAGAACAAGGAAATAAATAACACCATAGTAACCAAACTTTTGCAGTCCTAACATAAAGTATCTATTTTATCCATGACTCTATACATAAATATTTGTTAATAAAAAATTATTTTCTTACAACTACAGTCTCCAACTGTCCTTCTCTTGGAAAGTTTGAGACTTCCACCCTTGTGCATTTTTCTTTCCTATGGAGAGGGGGTTTCTCCCATGTGTCATGTGTCTCTAACTCTCCCCTTTATTCAACAATATTATTCTTCACCTATTATTTCTTATTTTGATAAGCATGTTGTACATACAACCTATATCGTCATCCTCCCTTTGGAAGATCCTTGGGCCTTAGAGGTTAGGATTGGGTCCACAAATTTGACTAATAAATATTTAGAGGAGAATGTGTTCCCCACCAATCTTTCAAGGAACTAGAATCTCAAACCAAAAAAATATCCTCATCATAAATTATTTTTTCTTCTTGATCATGTGTCTACTCGAATTTGAAATAGAGATACTATATCATCGAAAAATGGAAGCACTTCCATTTAGGACTGGTTTAGCCCTCTAAGTAAGTGGTATGGGGTCATGTCAAGCACCTTGAATGGGTCTTTGACTTGGATCTAGCTTTTTCCCTTGTTCTGCCCCATTTTCCACTTCTCTCCTGCCTATTTCTGGCACCTGGCACTATGACTATGATATTATTGACCTCACGGCCAAGATCCACCTTTTAGGGAAAGGTAGACCTTGACCCTGACCTAAGTCAAGGTCGACCTCAACCTTGATCTAAGGTCCAAATTTTAGGATCCCAAGGTTTCCAAATGTCAGGGTTTGGAAAGATTTAATTCCTGCTTCCGAGGTGGTTGTTTTTGTCTTTGAAGTAATGACACTTGAAATTATATTTAATATAGGTCCACTTCTAGGGGTATGAGGCTTAATTTTAATTTAATTCTCCTACATCAGTCTCTCTAGAATATTGTGCCCTAGATTTGTATATAAGGAAGCCTTCTCCTCTCATTTTCATCTAAGCACATCTAAGACTTGAAAAGGATAAGCACTAAGCACTTGGAAGCGATCTAAGAAATCTATGAAAGAAAGAAATCTATTGAAGAAAGCATCTAATTTCAAGTATTCAAGCATTCAAGCACCTTCAAGAATTCCATCCATCAAGGAGATCCATTAGAACCCATTGAAGGATTCAAGTTCAATGGAGTCCTCTTGTTGAAGATCTCTCCATCCATATTCATCCAAGCTTCTTCCTATTCAAAGATCCATTCAAGATTGGTGTTGAAGATCTAAAGACAATTGATTTGAGACATCCCTACATTCCTACATTCTACATTCATTTTGAAGCATACATTATTGTGGATCCAAGGATTTGAATCCTCCATAATGGTTTTTATACAAGCAAGGTGAATTCGTTCATTTACTTTGTTTATTTATGCAATTTCAATTATATTTTAAGGTTAATTCCAAAACCATGGTTTGACCAAGGCAAACCCATTCTTGCAAACAAAAAAACTATTTTTCTTGCTAGAATAGGTTTGGAAAAATGAATTGGAGTGCAGATCTAGATACCCTTTTCGGCAAACTTTTAGGATTCAGAAACAGATTTTATGTCGGACTGTGCAGGTCAAAGGAGACATTATGTTTTGGGTCAAAGATGAAATTCTTTTTTGGGTAAAAGGTTACATTCTATTTTGGGTCAAATTTGACCTTTTCTCAAAAAAGAAAAATATTTCTGGGTTTTGTAGATCTCATAGTTTCAGTTCAGCAGTGCGAAAACCAATAGTTTCTAAGACTGTTTGACAGGATTTTCAGCCAATTCTTTTTTGGAGGTATGTAATTTTTATTTCTTCATTTCAATATTATTATTCTAGATTTACCTTCCAAATATTCTCAATTTCCCTTTCCTAAACCCTCTCTTTAAAGAGGTGAGGGAGAAGTTAACCCAAGCCATTTATCTCCTTTGTATAGATCATGAATTGACACTTACCTTTGTGTTAATCGTGTCTCACTGGAGGATAAATCTTGGTATTCTTCCTCTCCTTTTTATAGAGGGTGGATCCATTTACCCTCTATACATTTTGGTGAACCCACCCCTATGGAGTCTTTAGATTCTTTCAATGATCAAGATTTGGTAGCTCACACCTATCATACAAGGAATAACCCTCAACCTAATCTGATGGTTCCTACTTCTTTACCACCTTCTCAACCCATTCTTCCTTCTCCACCCCGTCTTCCTAGAAAGAAGTATGAATTGATATACCAAATTTTGCAATACCCCTACCAATATTTCTTTATGGGAGCTTCTTCAAACTTCATCTACCTACCTTAAAGCCTTGCAAAAATCTCTAGCAACTCTTCCTACTCCACCTCGTAATAAAGAGAACATCAATTCCTTCTTGCAGTGCATGCATCCTACCCTAGGTCCTCCTAAATTTGTATTTACTCAAAAGGATTTACCTTCTAAAGAAGTTCAGATTCAATATGATGCTCTTATGGCTAATGTTACTATCAATAAGAGTATCATATGTAGGACCTTGATTGATAATGGATCTGGGCTTAATATTTGTAGCATGGACATGCTCAAAGTGATTAAAGCTAATCTTTCAAATATTCAACCTGACAATGGTCCTATACGTGGCTTTGATAACATTGATAAGAAAACTTTGGGAATCATTACCTTACCTATCCAAGTAGGTCCAGTCACCCTGAATACTCCTTTTCATGTTATTCCTGGACCTCTTAATTATAACCTCCTTTTGGGTAGACCTTGGTTGCATGAGATTCATGTTGTTCCTTCCACCCTTCACCGTAAATTCAAGTTTATTCACAACAACAAGATATTTACACTTCATGCAGATGATGCGCCAAATCCTTGTTTGAATATTAAAACCCACAATAATCATATTCCTAATAGTAATCCTTATTCCTCTAATGCTCTTCCTGGAAATGATTGTAGAACCTTGGATTTTAATCCTAGCTTTATTGGAGAGTATAAGGTTTCTGAGCTTGATTTTATGAAGCAACAAAGAGAGTTTGAACAATGAGCTTTTGTTCTAATTCTAATGCCCTTCGTAATAATTTTTCTTCTTCTTCTACCCACTATGAATCTTTCAAACCTACTAGTAATGACATAGTGACTACTAAAGTTTCATGGACTCCTTTTGATATGGCTTCTCGTTATGGTCCTAGTTATTATTTACTAGGTAAACAAGGATTCCATAGTCAAGGATGTGGTAAGCATAAACAAGGAATTCAAATGCCCTTACAGAATGGGGGGCATGATTATTCTTATGGATTGGGATTTAATCCTCAACAACAAATAAATTTTACCAACATCTCAAATAACACTTCAAAACATGATGACCCTATGAAGGAATTTGACCAAGAAGTTCTTTTGCCTAAACTCCTTCATGCTAAGATGATTAATAGACCTAAACACAAAAATAAATGTAGTCCACACTTGAAGACTCTTCCTTTTTGTTTGTATCATAGATTTCATGATCACTCTACTAATGAATGTCAAGCTTTACATTATAAGATTAGACAGCTAATTGATAGTAAAGTTATTTATATATCATGTGGCAATGAGTTGTATTTCAATCTTGTTTTCTCTAAATAAAATTTATGGAGCTCCACATTATGTAAACAATATTAGCCTAATCCTTGGGGGCTTGTTGTCTTTCATAGTGTTGTGAGTGATATAATAGGCCTCCTTTCATCCTTATTCCTATGCTTGGGGGTCAAGGATGCCATCCCCTTCTTTTCTATCTTTCCAGGATCCACTTTTCCCTTAGTTAAGTAGTACCTATCTATTATGTGATATCCAATCATACATAAAAAATTTGGTTTGCATTGAGGATCTATGTCCTTGATTATAACCTATATTCTTGTTTAACATTAGGTTTCCATGGTTGATAAATCTCTCACCTTGGAAACTGAATAGTGTGCTATCCCTCACAAGGGTTACTTTTTCACTTCTTGCATGATATCTCTTTGTATTCATCCCTTCCATAGCCTCATATGAGTTGTGACCTTCTTGGCTTGGACTGCGTGTTGTCTATGGATATTGTCTTAATGTTCAAGAAGGTTGTATCCTTGTTCTTTTCTTTCCTTAACATGAAAAAATAGTATGTATTTTTGCCATCTTAAGGAGGGGGGCATATATACGGCCTCCCTCATTCTATGTTATACATTTTTGTTCTAACCTTTTGTTTTGCAGCATGCTAAATCCTCTAAATCTAATGCACATATGTTGCTAAATCCTAAAGAGATACGCATTCAATTACAATTCAATATGCTAAATCCTCGGAAGGTAATGCACATAAGTTGCTAAATCCTAAAGAGATACGCATTTTACAAATGTATTCCATGGTGACATGAGGATATGGATCCATGGGTACTTCATAAAAGCCATCAGAAGACACACTACATACATGCACAAAGCCTCCAGAAGGCACAATACCTTATGGGGTGACTATCAAGTGCTTTCTTGGTGGGCCATCCTATCCTTTTATGGTTCACAATGAGATACACACATCTCATTGGGCGAGGTAATCACAACCTCTCTCTTTTTTTTCTTTGAATGGTGATGTCTCTCTTATTGTAATCTTGGGGTGACAAAGACTTGAGTCCCTAGATGCTTGAGGGTTTCTTTGTCCCTTTGATTTCAATAAGATGATCTTTTCTTTGTGATCTTCATTACCAATAGTTTGCATGGAGTCCATACTCTTGCTAAAGTGGGGGCTAAATGTATCATCAGAAAATGGAAGCACATTCATTTAGGACTGGTTTAGCCCTCTGAGTAAGTGTTCTGGGGTCATGGAAGGTGCCTTGAATGGGTCTTTGACTTGGATCTAGCTTTTGCCCCTATTTTTCCCCATTTTCCACTTCTCTCATGCCTATTTCTAGCACCTGGCATTGTGAATCTGAGATTCTTGACCTCAGGGTCAAGGTCGACCTTTTAGGGTAAGGTTGACCTCAAACCTGACCTAGGTCAAGGTCAACCTTGACCCTGACCTAGGTCATGTTCAACCTTGACCTTGACCCAAGGTCCAAATTTTAGGATCCCAATTTTTCCGAATGTCAGGGTTCAGAAAGATTTAATTCCCACTTCTGGGTCGACTGTTTCGGTCTCTAAAGTAACGAATCTTGAAATTATATTTAATATAGGTCCACTTCCAGGGGCATGAGGATTAATTGGAATTTAATTTTCCTATGTTAGCCTCTCTAGAAGATTGTGCCCTAGATTTGTATATAAGGAATCCTTCTCCTCTCATTTTCATCTAAGAACATCTAAGAACATCTAAGACTTGAAAAGGATAAGCACTAAACAATTGGAAGCAATCTAAGAAATCTATGCAAGAAACAAATCTATTGAATCAAGCATCTACTTTAAATCATTCAAGAATTAAAGAACCTTCAAGCATTCCATCCATCAAGGAGATCCACCAAAAGCCATTGAAGGATTCAAGTTCAATACAGTCTTCTTGTTGAAGATCTCTCCATCCACATTCATCCAAGCTTCTTCCTATTCAAAGATCCATTCAAGATTGGTGTTGAAGATCTAAAGAAAATTTATTTAAGACATCCCTACATTCCTACATTCTACATTCTACATTAATTTTAAAGCATACATTCTTGTGGATCCAAGGATTTGAACCCTCCATAAGGGTTTTTATACAAGCAAGGTGAATTCGTTCATTTACTTTGTTTATTTATGCAATTTCAATTATATTTTAAGGTTAATTCCAAAACTGGGGTTTGACTAAGGAAAAACCCTTCCCCCCAACAAATAAACCATTTTTCTTGCAGGAACAGGTTCACAACAGCGAATTGGAGCACAGATTTGGATACCCTTTTCGACAAACTTTCAAGATCCGAAAATAGATTTTCTGTCAAACTGTGCAGGTCAAAGGTGACATTTTGTTTTGGTTCAAAGGTGACCTTCTATTTTTGGTCAAAGGTGACATTCTATTTTGGGTCAAATTTGACCTTTTCTTAGAAAAGAAAAATATTTTTGGGTTTTGTAGATCTCATATTTTCGGTTCAAGATCACGAAAACCAACAGTTTTAAAGACCGTTTCAAAGGGTTTTCATCCGATTCTTTTTAGGAGGTATGTAATTTTTATTTCTTCATTTCAATATTAGTCTTCTATATTTACCTTCCAAATATTCTCAATTTCTCTTTCCTAAACCCTCTCTTTGTAGAGGTGAGGGAGAAGTTAACCCAAGTCATTTATCTCCTTTGTATAGATCACGAATTGATACTTACCTTTGTGTTAATTGGGTCTCATTGGAGGATAAATATTGGTATTCTTCCTCTCCTTTTTATAGAGTGTGGATCCATTTTCCCTCTATACAGATACCCAATTAGGTTTTCTAAAAATATGAAACACATGTTGACCTTCAATCTTAGCTTTTTAGTAATTTAATTTGGGTACCTAGGCTAGAAAGAGGGTTGAGTAAAATGACTAAAACATCACCTAAATGTACAAAACCCATAAATTTTTCTTCATTTGATTATGTATAATGGTAAATGAGATGAGGGTGTGAAAACCTTCAATAGTTGCTTCGTTGTATCATCAAATTCAAAGGCTTGAAATTATTCAAGAGCTTTTCGATGAGTTTTTCATGCCATGCTATTGGGGTATATTTCAAATCGTACAATAATTATGTATTCTTGCGCACTTCATTTTCTTGACATTTAACCACATATCCTTTTGGTAAGTCATACATGCTATTTCTTTGAGATCACTATTCAAAAAAATGGTTTTCATGTCCGTTCGATAAATTCTCCATCTATTTTGTATAGGTTAGGCCAACAAAGAAATGATTTAATCTTTGAAAATATTTTCTTTATATTTTTCAAGTGAATTTAATCTAATGTGTACTTATTTTATAAAAATATATTTGTAACTAGTAGGTTTACCACCCATTAGAGAATAATCCAACTCCCAATTTTCATTTTTTTAAAAGATAACCATACTTAGTTTCCATAGGTTTCCTCTACAATTCAATATTTTCAAATTATTGAAGGAGGTTAAATCTAATTGAATTTTTATACTCAAAGTTAGCTTCTTCACCAAATTAGGCATCTCTATATAAACTTTGTACATTCCAGTTTCTTACCAATTTTATCAGTTCTTCAATTTAAAGAGTTTGTTGGACTTGATGTTCTCATTTTTATACATATATAAGCTAAATTATTGGTGCATCCATCTCTCAATTAAAAGCTTTATCATGGTCTATTTGTTGTGTAGTTTCTTAAATCCTATTTTCATCCAATGAGGTACACAATTATTCACTAGAGAATATTGTTTCTTTGACATCTTAAGGTAGACATTCCAAATGTGATTCGATCAAATCTAATTCCAAATTTTTTATACCCCTTCTAAATTGAACAATATGACAAGGATGTTCTTTCCAAAGGGGAAACAAAGTGAGTTTATTAAGATGTTGTAATTTGCATTCAACATTTAATCATTTTGCTTATGTTTCACAAAATATAATACCTAAGGAGTAAGAAATTTATTATTGGCTCCATCATACAACCTATAGGCTTTTGATAAATAAAAATATCATAGAAATATGCATTTATGACTTTGGAGGTCCATCCTACTTCTCTTCTCCTTGGGAATCAAAATATAACATGTGGAACCAAAAATCTTGAGATATTGAACAAATAGAGTATGACCAAACTAAACTTCATATAAATTCATTTGGTGAAGAGTGGATGCAGAAGATCTTTTGTATAGATAAACAATAATTTTATAGATCTCTTAGAAAAAAGTGCAACTTTTTTCCTTTGACATATAACATTTTCTCTACCATATTCATGATAATTATATTATTACTTTCAACTATCTCATTTTGTTGGGGAGGATTTAAAACAGTGAGATTATATTTAATTTTATTTTGATTGACATAATTTTCAAAAAAAAATGATGCAAACTCTTCATCATCTTTTAAAAGTTTCAATGGCTTCAAGTTTCTCTTAATAAAAAATACAAATCATTCTATCATGTGTAGATGAGGGAAATAGATATCTTAATTAGAGATTCAAATTTGATCCAACATCGAATAATGGAGTCTTTCACCGAATGCAAATAAAATTAATCATCAAAACAAACTAAAGCATTTAAAAGAGGCTCTACTGTATTTCCCTCGTATCAACAAAATCTTGTGTTAATAATATGTTTTTCTCTTACAGAAATTTTCATAAGAGGTTGTGAAGAATGGAGGAATTTAAAAGATAAATATAAAAACCAAATTGTAACTATGTAAATATGTATATGATGTTGATGTAAAATGATTATAATGATAATAGCAAGAAAACAAAATATGTCAGGAGCAAACAAAAGATCCAAAATGCAACAGCCTTTTAAATGTGAGAGGGGGAATATTTTATAGCTGTCCTCAAATGGAAAAGGAAGTTGAGGGAGAGATGTGGGATAAAGAAAAGGTGGTAGGAGGTAGTTAGAGGTAATTTATCCCACATTTGGTAAGTGGGTGAAAATGGTGGGGTTGGAAGGATTTATAAATAAGGGTGGAGAATATGAAATAAGTTTATGATTTAATGCAAGAAAGTATTTTAATGATTTGATAGATTAGGAATAATAGAGAAAAATGATTAAATGAATTAAATAGAGGGAAATTATTAATGAATTAATTAAATAGATCATAATATGCATTTAATTAATAGAAAAACATGATTAATAGTGAGGACATTTTTATGTGTCTACATTTTTCCCCTCTTTGAGAATATGTAGTATGTTACATTGTTTCAAAGGAAAATTGATTAGCTAATATATTCCCTAGGGATATCCTGATAAGGATGATGAAAAAGATGATATACCCCTTGAGAGATTGATCAGAGAAAGTTTGGTGAGATTGATCTCTTCATGTATTACATGGATAGATTGGATGATTGATATTGTGCGAGTGGTTAAGCTAAGATGCACATTTGATGGAAATGCACAACTGAGAAGCATAATTGAACAATTGATGGAAATGATCAATATATCCAGATTAAGCTGATTGAGATTGATGCTAGTGCAAGATAAGTTTGTACAATTATTGAATGATTGATTAGGGAGCAACGAGATTGCATGCTAAGAAGAAAGTTGATTGATTTGAAATTGAATTAAGAGACACATCAATTAGATAAAGAAATTTATTGATCTCTGAGATGGAGAGGAAGAATGAGAATGATGAGAATATGAAAACATCTTATGGAAAGGATGAACTAAATGAATGAAAAATAAAATAGATGATGGAAAATAAATATGAAGGTGAGGGAATGGAGATGAAAGGGATGAGACATGAAAATGAAGAATGAAATGAAATAAAAGGAGAAATGTGGTGATGAAAAGAAAGGATATGAAGCTAATGATATTTATTGTGCTTTCAAGTTATTATGTCATCATTTAGCTTATTATGACAATGGGATGAACTCATCTAGATTTGGGAAAGATCCAAATAAATTAACATACCCTTTGTGTAGAGGAAAATGCATTAGATAGTGAAGGAATTCCCTAGTTCACATGAGACTCACATGTCCTCGATGATCATATACAATCATGTCTTAAGACGAGTCATCATATTACTTAGCAATAATCCACAAGTAGAAAATGAGTGAACATGCCCCATCCTTTTCCATCTAGTCAAAGACATCCCAGAAAAGCAAAATACATGTCACCAAAGATAAAATCAGAAACAATAAAAAAACCCAAAGCAAACAAGAAGACATCATGCTTCATGCCCAATGATTTTTTTAGTGGCTAATATTTTAAAATTTGAGAATCCAAATTTGGCTAATAATTGAAGATTTAAGGCAATCTAAATTGTCACATTTTTATAAAAAAATATTTTAGAAATATTTAAATCACCAAATATGTTTTTTATTAAAATTTGAATTCAAAAATTTGCCACAATATTCAATACATGATTAGATTTTATTCACATAAATTTTCTAATTTATTATAGAAATATAAATTAATTTTCTAATAATATATCATAATTATTAGTTTTTTATATTAAAAGTAGCTAACCTAGGTTGTTGTCCCATTACAACCAGAACCCAAAGGCTAATAGTCTAAAAAACTAAAGAAGCACATTAACAACATATTAACAACATATTAACAACACTATAACAATATAAAAAACCACACAAACAAAATAGAGAGAAAACTATAGAGTACTATTAGTCACACCATCTAAGCTAACAAAGCTATTAATAGTCTTATAAACAAACCTACCATCTAATCTAATATATCTAATATTAGTCTTATGAACCACCCATATAGGGTCATACCTAACCAACAACATACAACTCTTATAAGTCTTAAACTTAAACAACATACCATGGTTGGTATTATACCACGACAACATGCCACTAGGATAACCTGCCACATAGAACCCAATTATGGTGACCATGGAAAGAATGAGTACCAAAATATTTAAAATAATGCCCACAAAAAACCTTCTCAAACTGCACCCCATATTAGCATATCTTTCCATACTGGGAATTATTCTACACCCATAAAACCTTTAACTTAGGGTAACATCCATGGAACTAGAATAATTATTTTCTTTCTCCTTCAAGAAAAATCTTCACATTGGCACCTAAAGCATCCCATGGTCTCTCCAAAATCCTATAATTATTAAACATAAAGTATCCATGATATATACCACATAATTGTCTTTTCTGTAGGTGTGGTGTATGACAAAACAATCCAAGCCCAAAAAAAGCCTTTTGATATCTTTCATTACATCAGCAAAGGACCAGTTGATCTTAGTGTTGGAAATAATGGGAAGTGTGTACTGAGAGGGGAGGAGTGAATCAGTACCTCTAATCTTTTAGTCAATTTACCTTTAACCTTTAGTAATCAAATTCTTGCATTACCAATCATATTTATTTTTCTATCTTTATGCATATAATATCAATTCATAAACATAATTGCATGTAAATATTCATAGAACATTCATGAAATGTAATGACACATGATAGAAGATATGGCAACACAGAAAACCCCTGTTAGAAGGTAAAAACTATGGCGGGGATGACACCCACAAAAACTTCACTATTTGCAGATTGGAAGGGGTTGGTTAAGGCTTACAAGTTTGATCACTTCTAATGATCTTACCCTGTTAGGAGTAACATGTGGAGACTGATTAAGGTCTACTCTGCTAAGAGCTTTAGCAACACTATTTAGTGTGCACTCAGTTAAGAGGTTTGCGATAGGATTTTTAAATCCACCTTCTCAAAGGATTTATTCTATTTGCTACACTTGTTAGAATGTAGTAAAAAATATTCATTGACTTGAGTATATGCAATCTTGAATTGCTGATAGATCCATTAAATTCACATGTACTATGTATCACTTATTGTGACTGATTAATACCTCTATTGCTCGGTAGCATTGAATATGGTTCTTGATAACCTATTTCATCTTTTGTTGTTGTTCTTCTTGAAACTCTTAGTCTAATCCATAGATGTGCTCATTGGCTACTGTCATCCTCACATCTATATGTTTTGAATGATTACACATATATTTATACAATAGATTTGACCTATTTTAGTTTCACTTATTACAAAGATAACTCTATGATCAAAGGTTTACAACTTGACCTTGATCTCCTAGTTTGCATATTTTCAATCAGTTAGACTGATTAAAAAAATTATAATTACATTGCTTGTCCCTCAAGAAATGGTCTTAAATCAATTCAAAATGCTAAATATAAAATGCAAGTGTTTTATCTGATGTGAAAGTCAGATCCACATTTCTCAGGATATAACTGACTTTCGGTGACTGATGCTCGACTTTCTCTATTATTTTGTCTGTCAGTGTTCCTTCTGTGAACTATCTGTTGGGTTCCCTTGCTCTGTTAGGTTCCTCTATTTTTTTCTCTTTCAGTTTACATTGTACTGTCAGGTTCCTCTGTTAGTCTATTCTATTGGGTTCCACTTCAACATTTTTGGGTTGCACTTGTAAACTATGTCTTCATTTTATACTGTATCCTGTTTTGTCAGGTTGTACTAAACCTATCTTTCGGTGTTGGTTTTATCGATGGTTCAAAATTGTTTTCCTTTGCATACTAATGGAAAAATATATCATCAATCTCCCCCTTTGACATTAGTATCAAAAACTGATATGTGCAAATACTAAAATGTTTAGTATGTACACCATGTGTTTACCTTAGTCATTTTATGACTCCCCCTATGTATATGCCGGTATAGTATAAGTATATATATGTACACTTTCCTTTATACTATTCTCCCTTATCACTCTTGTCTTCCCCTTTTATCATATCATCTTTCCCTCTGTACTGTATGTACTGTAACATATCATTTCCCCCCCTTTTTTGATAGTAAGGGCAAAGGTGTATACTTACAACTTATCAAAAATATGGGAATTCTCCATGTCTTCCATCATTTTCTCCCATTTCTCCTTTAGGTGTTCAAGATCCATGTGCTCTAGTGTGATTCAGGCATGCATATCATAGATGTTGTTGGCTACAGACATCTCTGGGGTGGAAATTAACTATCTTACCAAAGTCATATGATGTTGTAGAAGTGTAAGATTTAGTAATAGTAGAGCCTATAGATCGGTAACCTCATCTCTAAACCTTTTTATGCCTCTATGATTTCCTGTCTCAACCTTTTGGATTCCATAATATTATCATAATGCAATTTAATTGCATTGTCATTTGTGGTTAGACCTTGTGCACTTGCATTTAGATCAAAATCTATTTGTGCAATCTTATCACTATTTTCTTTAGTGAAATTTTCTAATGTGCACAACTTTTGTATTAAGGCAATAGCTTTAGAAATGATTGGGTCTAACTCATTTGCAAGTTCTAAAAGAAAAGCTTTACCTTGTTTTCTTCCACTTATTGGCTGATCTTTTCTATCAATTTGTATTGGTATCTTTGTTCTTCTTGTTCTTCAATTTCCTTTTCTGCATCCACATTTTGAGTTTTGATGGCTTTGATTAGAATGGAAAGTTGATCTAGAATTGGGGCATTTTGATCAACATCAATGTCAGGAACTATCTAGTTTAAGATATCTCTTGTAGTTTCCAGCACTAAAGAGTCTTTGTGATCTTTCCTAAGCTTTTCTTGTAAATATTTTCTTTGACATATTTCTCCATACTCTTGGAGAGATTCATAATCTAAAGTAGAAGGATCACACTTAGGTATCGCAATGATTTCATCAAGTGTGACCTGCAACTTTCTCTTCTTGGGCTTCTTCCTCTTTTTGGAGTGGGATGCACTTGTATGCAGTACCATAGAAATTTCCTTTGTATGGTCTAACATGCTAGATGAAGGCATTGGTGGTGTTGTGTCTTTTTCTTACTTCTCTTTGGTATCTACCTATTGGTTGGGAGTGGACGTCTCCACATCAACCTTAACATTATCTCCAACATCTCCTTCGGTGTCCTTAGGAGTGGCATCTTCTAGCTTATCTTCTTCACCATTATCTTTCATTTATGCATATTTCTCAGTGTGATCTCCATCTTTCTATGTGTGATCTACATTTGTGGCATTGTGTTCTCCATCGATGACATTTTTTTCATCGGTTGTATATTTCTTCTCTTCTTCGCCTGTTCCTTTAGGTATGCTTGCATGAGGCTTAGGTGACTTCTCCTTTTGTGAGATGATATCGATAGTCTTTATCAATAGTGGTATTTGTCTAGGTATATTCATCTATGCATCATATGTAGATGTATCTTTTTTCTTGGGATTCTCAAAGGTAATAGTAATATCTTCATCTCCCTTTACCTCATTTGCAGGATCTTCTCTGGTAATATCAATAATTGTATTATCGATGAATGTTTCATCTATAGTATCCATATCCTTTTTAGCTTCTGTGTTTAATGTTTCTTCATTAACATCCTCACCATCATTGATAAGTATTGTCTCTGGGCTCGATTTACCCTGAGTGTCATCATTGTGAGGCTTATCAGTAACAACTAATAGTCTCTCAGGGCTTGCTTCCTCAATAGGTGGATTGAGCATTTTACTCCAAATTGTGTTACTTTCTTGGTCTAGCTCTACAAGTTTTCCCTCTAGTACCTTGTAGGCTCTCATCTTGGCTAAGAACTTCTTTTCACGCAATTTCATCATTTCCTTAATCTCTTCCATTTTTTTATTCTGGTGGCATAATTGAAACAAGAGATCTTTCCCTTATCTCTTTCTCAGATTTCAATGCATAAATCCATCTGGTAGATAATTTGTCATTTATTTCTTTAGGCATATTATCATCAAATTGTATGGGTACATATTTTAAATTGATCATTTTCATGATGAGAACTTAATCTATTTTATCTTGATCCTTGGGCTTTAGAGTTAGCCACTGTCTAACTTTGGCATTTGTTATGCCACCTCCTTCTGCAATTGATTCACAAATCTCATCAATAGTCTTAGGTATTTTTACCTTTTTGGTTTGAGATGCTTGTTCATTCTCATCCTTTTGAGTGTCTTCAATATCTTCCTTGGTTAGGATTAATTTCCTTCTCCTCTTGGTTTCTGATGTCTTCTCATTTTGAGGCTTTATTTTGTATGTTATCACTTGTCCTTTCTTGACAAGTGGTGATTCTGCCTTTGTTGTTTGACTCCTTGTCCTCTGTGTAGTAGTTGTCCTTTTCTTCTTCGGGGGTGGGGGTGGTGCATCAGACTCTGTAGATTTAGAGTCACTCACCTCTTCTACTTCACCGATGGGTGACTATCCCTCAGTTTTATCTGTCTGTTCTATTTCCTCTTCCTCATTTATTGATAACTTCTTCAAAATCTTTACCATTTTCTCCTTCTTTTTACAAATTTTCTTCATAAATAAGCCTATTTTTATTCTTTCCTTGGCTTCCTCATAGGTTCCAAACCTTGGTTGTGACTTTTCCAATGGTTGATTCAACAATGCATCAATGGCATTGGTAGCTTGATCTATGTTAATTTCATAGTCAAGTGAAGCTAACCAAGTTGTCCTTGGCACAGTTGGTTTGATTAAGGTGGTATCAGTGTCCACCATGAAACAAATGTCAATCTTATACTTTTCTACCATTTTTTCTAGTATCCTCATTCATTTATGTATTCTTTCTTTGAATCCATTTGAATATTCATCCATGTTTGATTCAAAGTTATCTCCTAGTGACTTAATGAATTCACTGACCTGAATTGTCACTGGTTGGGTAGTATCCCAGTTGACATTACCGCTAGATGGAAAGAATTCTTGGAAATAGAAAAATATACACATTAAGAGTGATCCAAACTTACATGAATTGGACTTTGTAGATCTGACTGTCCTCATGTTCTCATCTAACTACTTCAACAAAAGTTCTGATAGATCTAACTGCAGTCTTTATGTGATGTATCCGTTGCTACGGATGAAATACTATTCATCCTGCTAGCCTGAAATATTTTGCATCCTAAGACACAGGAACCAAACTTCATATCATCATCGGTGATGGTGCATACCTTTAATCCTCTTCCATCCCATGTTGCTCCTGTAGTCTTCTTAATGTTAGGGAAAGGAGGGTACTTGAGTGCCTTGGCCTTATTGGTTATAGGATAACTAGTAATGGCGTGTATTACATCTCTAGTGATCAGTTTTGGCTCATCCAGCCACATCTTTTGGTCATGCACTCTGCTTAGCACTAACCAAATTAATTTGGTCTTGAACTCTGAGAATAATAGGGCATTTGTGATCCCTTTGACTTCAATGTGCTTATGTTCTTTGATGATTCCATCTGTGCAAATCTTCCTGTAAGATTTATAAACCTCAAGATCTCTAATTTTGGCGATCTTGCAGTGAATGTAGGATTGAACATCCTCAATTAATAAAATGCTAGGTGGAATTATGGAGAATGCTCCAGATTTTTTAGGTTGCAAGGCAACCTCTGGAAAGATTTTATATTTGGGTTCAGTGTTCTTAATTAAGTTAACCTTATTCTTGGCGCAGGAGCACCCTGGAGATGCCAAGAAAATATGGTAGTCTCTTGTCATTTTGGTGTGCTGGTGTGTGTAAGACCCTCTAATAGGGAAATGTAAATATATAAGGTCATGTTGACCAAGAGTAGTTTAGGTTGTTTTCATTTTGTGCTTCTTTTCTTGTGTAAATAGCTCTTTTTGGCTCCATTTAAAT
>MU223858.1:3573006-3586375 GCA_018584345.1 Thuja plicata
ACATCATTTTTACTAATTTTAGATATGAGAGTTGTTTCTACATACCTTTCTTCATCATCATCTGAATCATCCTTTACAGCCACAAACACCATCTCAATATCTTCATCAGATTCAGTGTCAGTATCATCATCCTTGCATTTTTCTAGGTACCTGACCTTCTTTCATTTGTTCTTGTAGTCTCAGGTATCTCTTCTTTCTGATTGTTGATAACTTTTGTAATCACCTCTGTTAGAGCTTTTCTCAAAAGATCTACCATTACTTCTGTCATCTTTTCTTTTGTTAGTACATCTTGCAGCAAAGTATCCAATCTCTTTGTAATTAAAACAAATAAGTGGTAATTTACCTTTGTATTTACCTTTGCCTCTCTACATTCTCCTAGCCATAAGTGCTTCAATTTCATCAAGATCATCTTCTTCATTTTCACTATCACTATCTTTTCTTATAGTGTCTCTGTGTGTGTAAGATTAACACCTTCATGAAATTAGGATAATAAGCAACAATTCTATGGAAATAAAATGCTATTTAATCTAATAATTTAAGATAAAAATCCATATCATCTCATGGTTCTCTATCTAAGATTTTTTAAGAGAGCTCTCAGTCTTAATCTCTCTCAAGGACAATCCTAGAATGAGAAATAAATGATAAACAATTCTCAAATCTAGCTTAAAATGCTCAAAATGCTCCAAGATGTGCTAGATAACAATAAATGCTCCTAAACATGATATATTAAATTTTATGCAAATGCTGAAATGTGATCAAAAGCTCTCCAAATGCTCTCCAAATGCCTATAATAAGGATGCTTTTGCTCTTGAAATTCTTGGATCCCAAACACAAAGGAAATGGCTTATATTTATAGCATTTTCCCAAGGGTAGGGGGTAGAGTGAGTTGATCATGATCAAACTTTGGTTAAGTCAAAAGCTTTGAGGTGTTCTCAAATGGAGGGAAAGTTGGTTGGTTGTCTCAAAGAAATTAGGAATTAAATAACTCAATCATTTAATTAATTTAGCCATGGAAGTGTGAATGGGTTGGATTAGATCTTTTTTATTTGAACTATACAATTAATTGATTAAAATCAATTGTATAATTTGATTAATCCCTTTAGGCTTGAATTTAATTATTTGATTTCATGATTATTTGATCTTTTAATTTGATTTTATTTTTGTCCACTTGATTTGATAAATGTCCATTTGATTTGATCCATTTTGTTTTGCATTAAGATGGGATTTTAAGGCATTTGGCTGAGATTTATAGTTTTGAATGCTTGAGATACACCTGGTCAATTTTAGGTGTCTAAAAATGCCCCTCTTTGAATTGATGTGCAAAGCGCATTGATTCAAAGAAAGCTTGATGTCCTAATCATTGATTTGATACTGATGAGCTGATTGACTGATATGAAGCCCTGATATGAAACCCTGATATGAAAATCTTATATGAAACTCTGATATGAAAACCTGATATGAAACTCTGATATGAAACCTGATATGAAGCCCTGATATGAAACCCTGATATGAAAATCTTATATGAAACTCTGATATGAAATCCTGATATGAAACCCTGATATGAAATCCTGATATGAAACCCTGATATGAAACCCTGATTGAAACTCTGATATGAAACCCTGATATGAAATCCTAATATGAAACTCTGATTGAAACTCTGATATGAAACCCTGATTGATAAAGTTTGATTTGGTGCCTCACTGATAAAGTTTGAATTTTTAATGCCCCAGATTTGATATAATATATAATGCAAAATCCTAATTGAATGATATGATGATGATTCCCCCTCATAAATGAAATCATATTGATCTCAGGTGTGAAAAATTTGATGAGCTCTGCTGATAGAATAGATCCAAGATGATTGCATTTCTAATAAACAATGATGCTGAAAGATGTCGAACAAATGCCCTAGTCTGCAGAATATGTATATTTGGTTTGAATGGGTCAAAAATCTCATAAAATAGGGTAAAATAGCTTAAATAGGTTTAAAAACCCAAATTTACTATTCATTTTCACTTTTTACTATTGAGATTTTGCTCTGAGCCTCTAACGATTGAGAGCGATGGTGGTCCCCATTCGAGAGCATAGGTTCGAGCGAGTGCACCGATATCAGAGACCTCCTGACTACGGGCCTCCAATGAGTGGTTTGAACTCTCCTAGTGCATTTATTTCTCTTTAAATAGCATTTAATACATGTTTATAATGCTTTTTAGGTAGATTTTAGTGAAATGTCGCGTAGGATAGATAAAGTGCTGCTTAGGGCCTAGAATGTGTTTAAAAGCCACATAAGAGCAACCCTTAGCTGCATAAGAATTAGGGTAAAATTGCAACCCAGATAGCCAAAAGATGCCTAAAAAACCCCTAGTTTTTAAAGGCTACTTATGATATTTAAAAAGCCGCATAGGACTTTAAAAGGCCGCCTGATTAGCCAAGCACCGCCTCCAAGGAGTAAAGTGTTGTGTTTAATGATTTAAATGCCACAGGGCTTGAAAAGCTGCATACACTTATTAATGTGCCGCCTACCATGAAGTTTGAAATTTGAGATAGAAAATAGATGAAGTCTTTTCGATCGATCGTCCAGATAACTCAATTAGATTCCAAGCTAGAAAATGGTCATCCAGATTGTCACTTAGTGTTTAGAATATTAGAAAAGTCATATTGATGAATGTTTGATAGGTCAATCAGATTTGATTAAAAATGATTACAAATTCTCCTTGTGTCTCACGATATAGAGGTTAGGAGCAATAAGTTGATGCACTCAGGTTAGAGCAAAGATAGATTTAATGTGATTGATTGACGTAGAATGGTTCACCAATAGAAAGACTAATATGATTCACTTTGTTTCAAAATGTAGGAACATTACCATAAGTTGTGGGTATGGGGTGTAGCATCTTGGATTTTCAATTTAGTTGATGAGCTTACAGCGCCTGAGCGGCAGACTATCAAGACATGTGGTCTCAGTTTTCTTCTAGATCTCCCTCAGTTTTAGCTAAACCGAGGTCTTTTGATAGCTATGGCAGAGCAATGACACTCTAACCATAATACATTTCATCTACCCCTCAGCAAGATGACTATCACGCCCGAGGATGTTTACAGATTATTAAGGATCCCAACTCATGGAGAGCGGGTGTATTATGATTCAGTTTATGATAGCAGTGTATGAAGACGGGTGTTTGGAGACAACACCATTGTGGATGATTGTATTACTTGGGCACAGTTTGCCTCTTTTCCCACTTTGCCAGCATTTTTAGGAGCTGTGATTGGAGGATTACTTCTTCCAGATAGGAGAGGACGTGGCTTTGTGTTTGGATGGGGCCAGATTTTAGAGGACTTGATTGCACATCCTCAGAGATTTGATTGGGGCTCTTGTACATTAGCTTAGTTATATCATGATCTGCATGAGGTCATTTATAGGTGTAGTGCAGCTCTTTCTGTAGGTGCAGTGGTATTACAGTTGTGGACTTGGGAGCATATCCCTATTACAAGACTAGCTTCAGCATGAGTGCAAGTCCGTGGATATCCGTATGCATTTTTGTATGATGGCGTGGTTGTCCAGCATCGTCTTGGCAAGGTCGACTTTTGGAGATAGACTATAGATGACATAGCTCAAGTTGTATGGAGCCCATATCTGCATTGTGAGAGTTGGTGAAAGGATGATGATGAGCTTCCATACATGTTCTCTCCTTGATGGATGATTGACCGATCACCATTAGTTATTGAGAGATTTTTTCTTTGGGAGAGTTCTCCATCAGTACAGCTGAGTTTAGGACATGCCTCAGGGTATGGCTCTTTATGCCAGGGTACAGGTAGAGAGATCAATGTGGGGGGCACAGGTGGACTATTAGTTGGCCTATTTATAGATAGATCAACTAGGTTATGCTATGTGGGATATGATGACACATGTTGCAGACGTAGGCATGTCAGATGAGTATCGAAAGTGGTTCATGCGACATTGTTTTGTCAGATTCATGGATCCAGCAGAGCCTATTCCCGATGTAGATGAGATTTCAGAGGGTGATGGTGATGATGGTGATGATGGTGATGATGGTGATGGTGATGATGGTGATGATGGTGATGATGGCGGGAGGCCTCGTAGACACAGGGTTCAAAGGGTACCTAGGGCGCCTCAAGTGTAGAGAATTGCAGGACCTTGGATGAGAGGTGGACATGTTAGAGGTTGAGGTGGTGGATTCAGGAAGCCTAGGTAGAGATTAGCATAGGCACAAGTACCTTAGGATCAGGATCCTTTGATAGTTGGTGCAGATTGTGCCAGACAGAGACATAGACGTGTCCAGGTGGCTAGACAGGTTCCAGTGCATAGACACATTCCACAGGTTGATCCACAGAGAAGCACAACACCAGTGATATTTCAGGTTCCATTAGCACCATAGGAACCTCAAGATCCTCCAGCATCACACGCACCTCTAGTTCCTCTTGTTGTGGATGGTTTAGTGCAGGATGTTTGGGGTTTACAAGCAGGGATGACTGTAGTGACTACTCGATTGGATCAGGTTTCTACTATGTTGCAGTAGTTTCTGACTACTCTGGCTCAGTTACCTACCAGTGAGAGCACTAGTCAGGCACCTCCTAGTACACAGGATAGAGTAGGTGACAGGGATCCCAATGGTGTATGGGGTTCAGGCATAGGTTTAGCTGGAGATGGATCAGGTGCTCCTGTTGGGTTATGAGACAGATTTAGGATCCATGATATCTTGATATGGCATTGATGATGTATCATATGTATTTTTGATCGAGACTTTGATGTATGGATTATTTTGTTGATGTACCTTTGATGTACTAATTTATGTTATAGACATTGATGATGGACATTTATCTATGATGATCTTTGATTCCTCCTTTGATGATGTTATGAAATTTCCTTTTATGCATATCTACATGTTTATATGATGCATTTAGTTCTATTATATTGTGGATGCAATGTCTTAGAGTAGGACATAGATAAATGGATGAAAATGATTTTAATGCACTTTGTTCTATATGCTTTTCTATTGTAACCATGATGTATGGATTATGCAATGCAATGGATGCAATACTTAGTGCTATGATAAATGAATGAAACTATCTTTTTGATTTTTTGGATGTATGCAATTTTAATTTATGATATGCAATTCTAAATGATATGAATAAATGAATAATGATAATGTTTATTTTCTTTTCTTTTCTCTTGATATGAATATATAATGATTAATGATTAATGATTATGAATGCAAAGGAAAATCTCATATTGATGACTTGAAACTATTAAATTTGATGAAGTGTTGTCAACTTTAATTCCCCCCCTTTGTTCTTGGAAAATTGCTAGAAAGGAAAGCCATTTTAAAACTAACTTGGAGAATGCAATTAATCTAACATGAAGATGAAATTAATTAACATGAAGATGCAATACAACTAATTGTCCTTGAGGTTTGCGAAAGAAATGCAAACTGAGATATATTTTCATCATAGAGCGTTGTGGAACTAGGAGTTAATAAAATCCTTACTGGTGCCACTGTGACCATAAGAATATGAATATGAATTTCTCTCATGTGGTAACCCCTTCTACAAAACCAAGTACAACCCTCACTAGTTGAATAACCAACTATGGGAGTATGAATACTGGTTTAATTGGATTCAATGTTGCAAGTGGATGTTGGTATTAAGATATGGAAAATCTAAATAGCCAAGGTATCCTTTTGTGTAAAAAAAAAAGGTTAACCCTCCTTCCTATATGAATGTCCTCTATGGTTCTTTGATGACCATGTCATTAGACTAATTCACACAAGTTAAAGAATCTTCCTCAAAACAGTCACTCAGAAGCTAAGAAAATATCATGTCTCCATCATCACCAATCTAGTTGAAACATCATCGATTAGCTAAAAATAACATGACTCAAAAAAGGTCAATGAAAAACTCATAAAAAATTTCCAAGTGTTTGTGAAATGTATCAATATTTTCAAATAAGAATTCCAGACAGTGTGATCATTTAGGGTGTGTCAATTTTTAATCCTGATAAAATAAGTCGACAAAGGTCAAGGATCATGTTATGTGATCAAATTGTTTAGGGTTGAACAATGATATCCATCAAAGGTTCCAAAATCTCTCTTCTGAATTTGAAAATCTACTTCTGATGTGTGACCAAGATGTTGCACTATTGAATCCGTTTGGTACCAAAAATTTATGATGTGTGCCCCCAAGTGATAAATGAACCATGTATAAAGCTGAGGGCAACTGAACCTAGAATGCAACAAAAATGAAGCTCTGAGACTTTATTAGGATGATGCACAAATGACGAATGTAATGAGGATATGGACAAGTAAGATGATGAAACACAATATGTACAAATGCAACTAGGAAAGACCTAAGAGACAAAAGGCACCTATTTCCAGGTTTTCACCTCTTGGGATTATTGCTCTTTTTCTCTTTTTTTTTGTTTTTGCTACCAAGGTGCCTATTGCGAGGTTTTCACCAAGGTACTTTTTTCTCTTTTTCAAATTTTTTTGGCTTTTTGAACTTTCTGATTTTTTTGTATTTTGATCTTTTCTCATTTTTTTGGTATTTTTGAATTTTTCCATGTACAAAGGTGATGCTGACTCATCTGATACTTTCAACTTGTACTCTTTTCACTAATACTCTTTTCTCTAAATCAGGTGTGGAACCTCTTAAGATGAATTCTATTCATAGGTTCTTGCAATTCATCACCATCACAATCGGCCAATTTGTAGGTCCCTATTCCAAATGAAGAAACAATGACAAAAGGACCAAGCCAATTTGCCTCCCACTTTCCTTTATTTTCTCTTTCAGCCTGATTTTTTGGATTTTCTCTCAATACTAGATCTCCTACTTGAAAGGTTCTTGGTTTGATATGCTTGTTATAGTTCCTTGAAATGTGATTCTGATACACTTTCAAATGATCATAGGCTTGAGTTTGATGTTCCTCCAACAATTCCAATTGTTGAAGGTGGGCAACTCTATAATCTTCATCCATTATTAATCCATGCAATGAGACTCTTAGGGATGGTATTTCAACTTCTAAAGGTAGAACAGCTTCAGCCCCATAAACCAATGAAAAAGGTGTAGCTCCTGTCGGGGTTTGAATACTAGTTCTATAGGCCCATAATGTTGGATTGATTTGAAGATGCCAATCCTTTCCTTACTTGCCAATGGATCTCTTAAAGATTTTAAGGATGTTCTTGTTGGTAGCTTCTTCTTGTCCATTACCTTGGGGATAGTAAATGGATGAAGAGTGATGTGTAATATGGAATGTGTCACAAAGTTCATCAACATCTTTGTTCTTAAACTATTTTCCATTATCTGTGATGATGGCATGAGGAATGTCATATCTACAAATGATATGATTTAGGATAAACATGGAAATTTGTTTCCCTGTGGCAGTTGCTAAAGGGACAGCTTCAACCCATTTAGTGAAGTACTTTGTTGATGTGATTATATACTTGTGTCCATTTGAAGAAGGTGGATAAATCATGCCAATTAAATCAAAGCCCCATTGATAGAATGACCATGGTGTGACAAAAGGGTGTAATTCTTGTGCTGGTACATGGATCAGGTCTCCATGGTATTGACATTTTGTATAAACTTTGACATATTGATAAGCATCTCTTTCTAAGGTTTTCCAAAAGTACCCCATAGGTAGGATTTTCTTAGCTAAGTTTAAACCACTCGAATGTGACCCACAAATCCCCTTGTGGGCATCTTTTAAAGCTAATTTGGATTCATCTTCCTCTAGACATATAAGGAGCGTTCTGTCAAGACCTTTACGATATAATGTGTCAGAAAGGATGGTATAATGGACCACTTGTCTTATGAAATTTTTATTTTGAGCACGGGTTTGGTCTACAGGTAGGGTTTGATCTTTTAGGTAGACATAGATGGGTCTATACCATGGTGAGTCATGTCCATTCAAAAGAGCAATAATCTGGGGTATTAGGTAGGTCAAATGTTGGTTTAACCAATTCTTCCACCAAGAACTCATACTTTTCATTTTGATCGGGCATTTGAAGTAAAGATGCCAAGGTAGCCATTGCATCCGCTTCTCTATTCTTGTCTCTTGGAATTTGTTCAAAAGTGATCAAAGAAAAGTAATTTTTCCAATCATCCACCAATTTCTTGTAAGGCATCAGTTTGTCATCCTTAGTATTATATTCATCATTAACTTAATTAATGACTAATTGAGAGTCCACATAGACTTGTAATTTTGTGACATTCCATTCCAAGGCCATCTTGATTCCTATGACCAAAGCTTCATACTCTGCTATATTATTGGTGCAAGGGAATAATAACTTGTAAGATTTTGGGATTGGGTAACCTTGTGGTGTAATCAAAAGAATGCCTACTCCACTACCATTTTGGGTATAAGATCCATCAAATTATAAAGTCCATGTCTTAGCTTCTACATTCACAATTTTAGAATCTAGGAATTCTACTTGCATAGGATGTGTAGATTCTTGAGGATATTCATCCAATTGATCGGCTATAACTTGACCTTTGATTTCTTTCCTATCAACATATTCAATGTTGAATTCACTAAGTACCATGACCCACTTTGCAATCCTTCCAGTTAAAGCTATTTTGCTAAGTATTTTAAGGGATCAATCTTAGCTATGAGCTTCACCTTATGTAACAACATATAATGTCTTAATTTTTGAGAGGAAAATACCACTGCTAGGCAAGCCCTTTCCATGAAGCTATAGTTTAACTCATACTTGATCAATGTTCTACTTAGGTAGTAGATAGCTCTTTCTTTTCCTTCATCATCCTCTTGTGCCAATAAGACTCCTAAATATTTTTCCATTGCTGAAATATAGAGTAAAAAAGGTTTTCCTTGAATAGGTGACATCAAGATAGGTGGATTCATTAAGTATGTTTTCAACAATGTAAAGGCTTTATCACACTCCTCATCCCATGTGAAGATGGTGTCTTTATGTAGTAATTTGGTGAAAGAATGGCATTTTTCCACCAATTGAGAAATGAATCTTCTTATAGATTGAAGCCTTCCTTGAAGTGACCTCATTTGACTAATATTCTTTGGAATGTCCATGTCCATTATTTCTCGTACTTTTTTAGGATCTACTTCAATGCCTTTTGCTGAAACAATGTACCTTAGGAGTTTTCCAGATTGTACTCCAAAAGCACATTTCATTGGGTTGAGTCTTACTTTGAATAGTTATAGCCTTGTAAAATTCTTTTCAAGTATGGATAAATGATCTTTTCTTTTATGTGACTTAGCTAGAATTTCATCTACATAATCTTCCATAAAGGTGTGCATCATGTCATGCAAAATGGTTGTCATTGCTCTTTGATAAGTGGCTTCAGCATTGTTGAGACCGAAGGGCATTACATTCCAACAAAAATTACCCCATGGGCATGTAAAGGCTATCTTCTCTTGATCCTTAGGTGAAATGTGAATTTTATTATACCCACTAAATCCATCCATAAGTGAAAACATAGAATGACCCATAGTGAGATCCAAAATAACATCAATGCTAGGTAATGGAAAGTCATCTTTTGGACAAGCAAGGTTTAAATCTCTGAAGTCTATGAAAAATCTTATGGTTTTACCATGTTTGGTAACCGATACAATGTTGGAGATCCATTCAGCATATGTTATTACTCTTATAAATCCTACCTTGAGCAATTTCTCCAATTCTGCTTTGACTAAAAGGGCTACATGTGGATGCATTTTTCTCAACTTCTTCTTGATGAGCTTAACCCCTGGTTTCACATTTAAGTGATGCATTATGAAACTTGGATCTAATCCAGGCATATTAGCATATGACCATGCAAATTTGATTTTTTTTTCCTGAAAGAATGCAATGAATTCTTCTCTCTCCAAAGGACTCAAAGATGCTGCTAAGTGAATGAATTTAGGATCCTCTTATGTTCCAATGTTAACCTTTTTTGTGAGTTCAATAAGTATAGGTGATCTTTCATCTTCATGAGCTGGTAAGGTGTCCAACCTCTGTCCCTTAGGTGCCATAATTGGGTTTTCACCCTCAGAAACATCCTTTATTTTTACTTTTTTTGGGTCTAGCACTGCCACATGGTGGTTTTCACCACTAGACCTTCTCATTTTTTGTATATTTTCTATTCATTTTTTGGATTAAGAGCTTGAACACCTGCCCCTATCATCATGTTCAAAGTAAATTTGTTGGTGGAATAATTGGGTTCAACCGCATTGAGGCATAAGGCCATTGCATTGTCATTTGGGAAGTAGAGTAAGTCATTTGGCTTGGAAAGATCCCAATCAATAAGTTTGGGGTACATTAAGAACAAGGAATCATTGGATGGGTTTTAATTTGAAGGATTTAAGGACATGACTTTTTTTGATGGTTCATACATTGTATTGTCAAGGTCTATGACATGTGCCTCTTCAAGATGGTCCATGGAAGAAGGATCAAAATACTCTTCATTAGAGTCCTCTAAGATTTCTATGGGAAAGAAAGAATGTGGATTAAACACTAGGTTAGAATATCCCACCCATGAAGGTACCCAAGGTTCACCTACCCATTGAGTGAAAAGAGGTTCTTGTTCTACATTGACTTGTTGAGGTTCACTTGATGTTTGAGTTGAACTTGAACTTTGAGCTACATGTTCTTGATTCTCAACTTTAGGAGGAGTTGCATAAGTGTGAATGGTATCAACCTCTATGTCATGACAAGATTCTTTGGAAAAGGAATCCCACTCATAATCCCTAGAATCATCTTCACTTTTACAACCTACCATATGGATATGTGCACAAAAATCATGCATGGGACTTGAACTTTCTCCTTTATATTGAAAACCTATGCCAGCTTTCTCTTCTTTTGCTCTCCAAACTGGTTCAATAGGCTCTAACAACCCTCGATGTCAAACTCCTAAGGGTCCTCTTCTCTTATACCCCATTTTTTTCATGATATCAAATCCTTTTCCATATTGATCATTTTGGATATTGATATGTTGAACCCTTTCATTGGAACTAGCTGAATTGTCGTCTTCTTTATAAAGCCATTGTAATACCTCGTTGTCTTCTTTGTCCATTTCGTGTTTGTCACATTCCCTTACAAAATAGAAATTTTATTTATGAGGTTGATGATCTTTGGATGGGTTCCCATGTGTCCTTTGAGATGTAGGTAGATCAAATAGGGAAACATAATATTCCCCTACCCATTTTGAGTTAATTTTGCATTGTTTCTCAAATTGATTCATTAGGTTACTCATCTTCTCATAATGATCTTTCTTAGTTTGTTCTCTTTCCTCCTTAGTGGTTTTAGAAGTTTCCATTCTCAATGTTGAAGTTTGAACTGGATTATCCTTTGAATCTGAACCCTCATAACTCATCTTTTCTTTTCCCTTAGTCGATGTAGTTGAGTTAGTTTGAATAGGGTTAGAGGTTGATGTGGCATTTGATGTTGGGTTTGAAATTTCCTCTTTGGCTTCTTCCATGGTAATATCAGGGATAATTCTTTCCCTATTATGAGGAATATATAATTCATGACTTGGCTTTAAAGCATTACAATATTGGAAAGGATTTGAATCACCTCCAATCATGATCTCTTCTCCCATGTATGGAAATTTTATGCATTGGTGATATGTAGAAGGTACCGCTTGCATTTCATGTATCCATGGCCTTCCTAGTAAGATGTTGTAGGTCAATTTCATATCAAGCACCTGACATATGGTATCCTTTTGGATAGGTCCCACTTGAATTGGTAGAATGATCATACCCTTTGACGATCTTTCCTCCTCATCATAAGCCTTAATAGTGATTTACTTCTTTGGATCAATGGAAGACTTAGATAACCCTAATGACTTGACAAGGTTTAAAGTGAAAATATTAAGACCAGCTCCACCATCTATGAGAACTATCTTAACCCTATGTCTTTGGATTAATACCTCTATATGCAAGGGTAAGTTTTGAGGATGTGTAATAGACATGTCATCTTGCTCTGAAAAGGAAAGACAATGAGGGGCTATGAGATGCCCTACCATGCTCTGAAATTTGTCTTCCTCCAAGTTTATACGAATAGTGGTTTCACACAAGGCCTTTTCTAGGATCTCCTTGTGATTAGGAGATAATTTCAACAACTCCAAAATTGATATTTGTGCTGGAGTCTTTTTTAATTGATCCACCAACCTATATGGCTTTGTTGTGGGTGGTGTTTGTTTAGCCAAAATATTTAGTGTTTTAGGGCCAATAGTAATAGGAGTACCCCCTTGTAGGGTAACCTTTGAGGCTTTCGCCCTTGTGATGGCATTAGCGGACCCTTGGATAGGTTGATCTTTAACCACAACAACATTGATGGTATTGTCATAAGTATGAGAAAAGTTAACATTATGATTGCCTCTTGCATTATTCGCATTGTTTCCTCCATTGTTTGAATTGGAAGATTCTCCTTTTTCATGCTTATAGAAAGGATTTTTAAAGGTTGTGTGATCTTCATTAGTTTGAGGGCCATCCAATTTTATCACCCCATTATCTATGAGATCTTGTACCACATGTTTGAGATGCAAGGAATCATTGGTCTTATGTCCCCTATTTTGATGATAGTCACAATGGTTGTTCTCATTCCACCAGTTTGGCTTGATGTGAGGTTCATATGGTTGAGCCTTTGGTAGATCAATAAGTTTAATCACAATAAGTGTCCTTAATTCATTCTCTAATGGTTCACCCAAATTAGTGAATGTCCTTTTGGGTGTAGGTGGAAAGAAAGTTTTAGGCTTGGGAGTCCCTTGATTATTCCCAAAGTTGTTATTAGTGTTGTTGTTGTTGAAGGGCACTTTGGGTGCCTGAATTACATTATTGGCTTGAGCTGAGTTTTGAGTGAGATTGAAAGGGTCAGCCTTTAAAGTGTTGGCCTCTACCACTCCATCATTAAACACTCCTTTATTTTTGTTATTCTTCATCCAAAATCAGTTGTTGTTGTTGGAATTTCAATTTTGATTAGTGTTGGAGGTATTGTTGTTGTTGTTAATCTTGTTATCTTTTTAAATCTTGATTTATCCAATTTTTATCAACACCTCCTCCATTGTCACCCCATTCTCAATTAGGTCTTCAAATGATCTAGAACATTGTAGCCTAAATCTATAGTTCATTTCATGATTCAAGATGTTTACAAAAATATCCATCTTTTCCTTTTCAGGTACACTCTGAGGGTACCTAGCAAATTGTTGGAAAGTGACAATGCAAGCAATTGTTATTTTCGTCATTGATGTCAAACCTTTACTAGTGAGACTATTGTTATCTACTTGAGTACCATATCTATTGTTGATGAAGAAGATTTAACAAGAAGACCAAGTGAATGGTTGAGTTAAGGAAAATAAAAGGGTACTTGATCAATTGGCACTCTGGCAAAGTAATTTGTTGTTTATCTTT
>MU223858.1:3596361-3616123 GCA_018584345.1 Thuja plicata
AATCCAGCCAAAGGGAGGAGCGGTCCAAACAGCAAGATCTCTTTGGGGACTGATAAGATTTTTAAAAATTGGGAATTTCCAAGTAGACCAATTGACTTCCGAAAGGAAGGGACTTAATTTTTTATTGTTGTTATGTTACTACAAGCTAATTTCAATTGAAAGTAAACTACTTGATTAAAGTTGTTAATTTATGATACTATTGTAGAGTAGATCTGAAGTATAGAAAGTTTTATTTGCTACATCAAGACTTGAGGATAACTGATTCACCCCTCCCCTCTCAGTTATTCTAAATTCATTCTAACAGCAAATACCACTCTCCATCATTGTAGGAAAATTAGGAATCCCTCTCCTTCTCTTTGTTTGGTGTTGCATAGATTAAGCATTGTAACCTCATGTTTGATGTTATAGGAATAGTGAGTTACAAACTTGGAGGCCAATTCCTCAAAGGTTCAAATGCTGGAGGGTAACTTTGAAAACCACTCCATTTCCATACCTCCCAAACTTCTAGGGAATAACCTCATAAGGTAAGTTGTGTCATGCATGAAATCTAGACTTAGGGCACAAAATTCCCTTAAGCGATCTTGAGGATCAGATTTTCCTTCATATTTATCATATTTAGGATAAATAGCATTTGTTGGAAATGGTATCATGATTTAAGACTTATCAAATGGAAATGGACACAAAGCTTCGATAGAAAAGGGTTTAGGAGCCCCACTTTGTTTTATTGTGTCCAATTACATCTGGAAAAGTTAGAATTTCTTGTTCATAATGTCAATGGGATTAGCCTCAGCTTCTTCTTTTTTGAGTTTGGTGACATCATAATCATGTGGAAGTTTGAGACCCGTTTGTGCTAGGTCTAAGTAGTACTTATCCTTGTCTTTTTCCAACACTTTTTCCATAAGTTTCATGAAGAAAGGGATTTGCATATCTTCATTAACCTTTTCATCAGTTAACTCCTCATCATTAGGGTCAATGTTGCCCCCATTATTGGTATTGTTCATCCCTTGATTGTTAGGGTCCATGTTTGTTCCTCCATTGGTATTGTTGTTGGATCCTTTGTTGTTAGGATCAACATTTCCTTGATTGTTCATATGCTTGTTTACATGGTTAATTTGATCGGGATTGATATGGCCAAATGGGAAAGACATCCTTGGTTCTATTTCCTTTATGGGTTCTTGTAAGGGCCTTGAAGGAAAAGGATCACCCAGAAAAGGACACGCTTGCCTTAGATAAGATCCGTCTGGTTGTAGGGTAGTCTTGATATAATGGGATCAAGTAAAAACCAGCATTAACATATATCAAATGAAGATCTTGGGTTTTTAACTCACTTAAATGATCAATCCATGGATAAATTTGCAAAATGCCCAATAATGGCAGATTCTGATCAGTTAAGTATTCACAGAGGTAAAACGTCCAAAAGGGTATGCAAAAATGAAATTTTCTTATTTTCAACCCCTCAGCACATACCCACTGTTTTCCCTTTTTAATTTTTGGGCAGCTCTTACCTATGTGTAGGCGGCCTTTAATCAATAGTACGCGGTCACTGGAATTACTGTATGCGGCACTCTGCAGTTAGCAGGTGGCATTTTCCTATTGATAGGTAGTTTTGAAATGTTGATACGCGACACTTTCCAATGGCTTACGTGGCTATTTATTATTTTCAAGCAGCATTTTATGAGTTGTAAATGGCCCAGTGTTGTTTGTACGCGGCTCTGAAATGGTGGTTCGTAGCACTTTACTGATCAAAGTTGAATTTATCAATTTTTTTTGTATTTTCTAGATTTAAAAATTTAAGGGTTTTGATCAGATTTGTCAAAAAGGATTCTTGCGTGAAAAAAAAGTACAAGATCAACACACACATAAAATTTGTACCATATCCCTAAAACCATACTAAAAGTGTATGTTCTCAGATTTTTTTACAAGTTCACACAAGAATTTCTTCCAAACAGTCTACCTTAGAGTCAACAAATTTGTCTTTTAACAATGGCTCTACAAAGGTAGGTTTGCCACTTTATCAAGGTCTCAAATTATTTCGGTCTAAATCTTGACAAGACCCTTTACCCCCTTGCCAGCTTCCCACATGCAATAAAGTATGATTTTGTGCAATCCCGAAGGACTACTAGAGGAAGTGAGGATGGCTTGCACAAGTTTTAGTCACTTTCTGATTAAGGTAAAGTGCATTTATTTATAGTGGGTCAGACAACATCGTGGTAAAAGTGAATATCTCCCACTTTGGGTCATTCCCTCTCACCATCCTTGTAAGGCAATTCTTGGGAGGCAGGCCCTTTAAAGCTCTATTTATCTAGCATGAATATGGAAAGCAACAAACGAACTCAGTCCCACAAGTTTGAGAATCTGATTCACTCAAAGAGTGAAGAGCATATCCCTATTGTTTTTCTTTGTTCCAAACACCTCAATAAAAAAATTTCATTTCCAACCTCGTGACAAAGAGGTTCTTAAAAATGAGATGTGTGGTTCAATTAATCTTCCCTTTTATTTTTACCACCCAAACTTGACACTTTTGGATTTTTGATCAACTTTGAAAAGTTGAGAGCATATACCTAATGCCTCGTTTGAATGAAAAATAGTAGGGTGTCCCTAATTATACTAGATTCAAAGAATTTTTCCACAATTTAAGCAATGCAAGCTTGATTAGATAAATACCTAGTTTTTCGAAGCTAGCAAGGCTAGGCACATTTTTGAGTGTTTTTGGCTTATTTCCACTCACCTAGTGGTGATCGTTCCCACTCCGGCTCCTCCAACAAGTTAGTCAACACAAAGAGAGACAAAGTGAAGAAAACTTGGAAAACTAAAAAGACAAACTCCCTCCTAAAATCTCTTTTAATGAAAATCTTATTAAATCAAAGCTTAAAGAACTGGGCACTAAAATCAATTAAAGAGTGGGAAATTTTTGTTTGTAAGCAAAAAACACTTTAATGTAGTGATCATACAAGTGTTCCTCATCAAATAAACTCTCTAATAGATTAGCTGCATGTACTTGTTTGTCATTTTTAGTCTTGATTCTAACCTCTTTGCTAAGCCTTGTGACCCGCTTCTCTGGTTTCTACACCTTTGGGTGATTTTTCATTTGCGGGATAGAAAAACACAGAGAGTTAAAATAGTGAGCCAATCAATGAAAACCTAATTTAAAACAAAAAAAATTACGCGGCATTTAATAGCTAAAAGGCGGCATTTAAATAATGCTAAACATAAATATAAACTTGCTAAGGGGCTTTTAAATCCTATTAAGCAGCTTAAAACAAATCACAGGTGGCTAAACAAAAATAACAGGCAGCACAAAGAGAGTAAAATGCGGCCAAGTTTTGCTGGTAAGTGGCTCTTGAAAAATAGCAAGTGACACACTTTATCTAGCTGACAACACACTTTATCTACCAGGTGGCACACTTTATCTAGCACGCGGTGGAAGAATGAAAGACGGAGATGAAAGAAGCTCCGTAGGCGGCATTTTATTATTCGCAAGCGGCTCTAAATATTGCATAGGAAGATCTTTTCCTATTTTCTACAAAATAATCACAAAGAACAAAGCAAAACAAACAAAATATTATGATAAAATGTTAGAAATGAGGCTTTAAAGCCCCAGGGTGGGCACCATTTATGTGTGTAAGATTAACACCTTCATGAAATCAAGATAATAAGCAACAATTCTATGGAAATAAAATGCCATTTAACCTAAGAATTGAAGCTAAAAATCCATATCATCTCATGGTTCTCTATCTAAGCTTTGTTAAGAGAGCTCTCAGTCTTAATCTCTCTCAAGGACAATCCTAGAATGAGAAATAAATGATAAACAATGCTCAAATCTAGCTTAAAATGCTCAAAATGCTCCAAGATGTGTTAGAAAACAACAAATGCTCCTAAACATGATATACTAAATGTTATGAAAATGTTGAAATGTGATCAAAAGCTCTTCAAATGCTCTCCAAATGCCTATAATAAGGATGCTTTTGCTCTTGAAATTCTTGGATCCCAAACACAAAGGAAATGGCTTGTATTTATATCATTTTCCCAAGGGTAGGGGTTAGAGTGAGTTGATCATGATCAAACTTTGGTTAAGTCAAAAGCTTTTAGGTGTTCTCAAATGGAGGAAAAGTTGGTTGGTTGTCCCAAATAAATTAGGAACTAAATAACTCAATCATTTAATTAATTTAGCCATGGAAGGGTGAATGGGTTGGATTTGATCTTTTTTATTTGAACTATACAATTAATTGATTAAAATCAATTGTATAATTTGATTAATCCCTTTAGGCTTGAATTTAATTATTTGATATTTTAATTTGATTTGATTTTTGTCCACTTGATTTGATAAATGTCCATTTGATTTGATCCATTTTGTTTTACATTGAGATGGGATTTTAAGGCATTTGGCTGAGATTTATAGTTTTGAATGCTTGAGATACACCTAGTCAATTTTAGGTGTCTACAGTCTCTGTGACTTGATTTACTTATTCTCATAGAAGTTTTGAATGCAGACTCTATGTTTGGTAAGATACTATTATCAAAGTTATTCATTTTAAATGAAATCAGTCTTCCAATTAAACTATCTAGAGTAACATTGCTATTTGCTAATGCTCTCATTTCTTGAATGGAAGATACTCTAATAGCATAGGTAGGAAGTAAGGTTCTTAGAATTTTACTTACCACTGTATCTTCCTCTAGTACACCTCCAACTCCTTGGACAGCATTGACAACCTCTTTAATTCTTATGTCATACTGAGTGATTTTTTCTCCTTCTTTCATTTTGAGATCATCAAACTTTCCTCTAAGGCTTTCTGCCTTGGCTCTCATAACATTTTTGTCACCACCATGTACAAGCTTCAATTTATCCCACATCTTCTTTGCAGATTTTCATTCTTTAACATCTTCAAATTCAACATCAGAGAGTGAGGAAGCAAGATCTATCATCATACCATTATGTTCATCCTTCTCTCTCATTTGTTCAACTATTGGTGCTCATGTGGGAAACATATATTTAGTTTCAAGGAATTGATTAACATCATTACCAATACCTGATAGGTGGAGTCTTATTCTACTTTGCAATGAAGCAAAATTATCTTTGTTCAACTTGGGTACATCTCGTCTGTTCATCTTGTGATCTTTGAATTAGGTCTTGAAACCTTCCTTCTAAGCACACAAGCTCTGATACCAATTGTTAGTAATAACTAAGAGGGGGGTGAATCAGTGGCCTCAAAAATTTATCCTTTAATAACTAACCACCAATCAAATAAACCTCAAGTTATTAAGTCCCTACAAGATGCATGCCATGAAATACTTATAATGATTAACTGTCTATCGATTTTCCTTGTCTGTCCTTATTCTCTTTGATTACCGATATGCAATATAACTATTTACCAAAATACAATAAATAAGCAGAGTATACCGATATATCCAGAAATGCATATGTGAAATGTAAAATAGTAAAGTAATAAACTATACACACATAACACATGGATTTTAATGTGGAAACCCTATTGAGGGAAAAAACCACTGGGACTGGTACCCCAAATTTTCACTCTTCTGAAGTGATCCCTGTTAAGAGCCAACCCTGTTAAAGGTTACAAACACACTGTTAGGTGTGACCTTGTTAGAGGATTTTATACATATAGGTTTTCACTTAGTATCGGGCAACTCAGTTTGCTACCATCCTTGAATCAGCCTCTTTCTTAGACTGTTAATAGGCTTTAGGAAAATCTAGTGCTACTTTCATGAATCAACCTTTTTTGCACTCCTTGGGATGTACTTCAATATATAGAAGACTATTAAGTCCTACTCTATTAAGAGACTTGATGCTTCTATGGTTAAACTAAAACAAAATGACTTGTTTCTAATGCAACTTGAATTGCAGATTTTCAGATCTATTTAAGTACATTACCTCTCTGATCAATATATCAATTCAATTCTTTGTGCTCCACACTTTCTGCTCTGTGATGATGTGCTCACTATTTTTCGGTGTCTGCAGAATTCTTTAGCTCTCCCTTAGCTTGATTGATCAGGACTGTATGAAGTTATCCTTCATTAGTTTCTCTTCAGCATCCTCTTTCGATTCACTCCCCTTTCATGTATATTTGGAATGAATAATGCTTGTCTCTTATATAGACATGATATTCCTTAATTCTTGATTCTTGGCATGATAAACAATCCAGCCAATCTAATTTAAAGCATAACTCCTGATTTACCTCGTAGTTATCTTCTTTCCAACTGTACAAATCAACTTTAAATCAATTACTTAACTTTGGTCGAATAAAATAATGAAAAAAACTAGTTAAGTCTATCTTTAGCTCTTGCCAACTAGATATTTTGTCATTTTTTGAACTCTCTATTATGTTGGTCAACTCTTTATTTAGTCATTGATTACAACTGCCAGTTCTATTGGTGTGACTCTAGTTAGCTTTGGGATCTCCATCCACCGAGCATCATTGGATTTTTACTTGTCAGGTAACTCTATTTTCAGCTCATCGGGCAACCTATGGTTTGCTTCGTTGGGCAACACTATCTTCAGCTTGTCGGGTATTATTGTGACTTTTCTTCTTTGGATTTACCGATGGTGTGCACTTCATTGATGTTGTTTGTCACTTAGTGAATACTTGAATTTTATGCTTTGCTAAAAGCATAACCTTTTTTCCATTGATTCTCTGAAGTCTTTAGCATTATGTACATGATCGTACAGATGATATCAAGTTGACATCAATGACATTACAAACCATTAATTGATTTAGTGCCTTGCATTATCTTTAACTTAACATTATCAAACATTCAATCAGTTATATGTCATCACTATTTATAAAAAATTTGCCCTAAGTTGTGTCATTAATTCTCACCAACTTCTCAGTGTATGAAGAAGGAGTTATCGGGTGACACACAAATAACATTCTTGGTGAGAACGCAATGTTCTGGGGCAAGTGTCAGCTTATATGACCTTTCATACATTCATCGGCGAATCTCGGTATATAGCGAAGACAACATTGTCTTTTTACATGAGTATCGATGATTCTCGGTAAGTATCGACAACTTAGATTTGTATGTACACTGGTTCTTTTTGGTATGCATTGACCGATGAGATTGGATTCATAAATTCATAACAAGTAATACCATAGTACATCTTTAATCATGCTAGTTTTTCATTTCATCAATGTATAATGGAACTGATGTAAAGTATAACTTGGTATAATGCAGTTCCATACTTTTTTTGCTTAGGTGGGGGTGGTGATGTCACCAGATCCATTGGATAAGGTGTCACCAATTGCATTTCTCTGTCCAGCATCATCAATTTTTATAGCTTTCCTCCACATTTATTTTCTCATCTTCTTGATATCTTCAATGGTGTTTCCATTGGAAAATGTTCTTTTCTATGTTATTTGGTCTTTACAATCCTTGCTTAGTTGACCGACCCTATGATAGTGTAAGCATTACATTCTGGTGTTAGTCCAACTTCTAAACCTTCTTATCCATTTCCTCATGTAGTTTGCAGCCATGTGACCAAATCTACCACATTCTATGCAGTTTACCCATGTGTTGTAATCCCAAACATATGAGTTACCAATTCTTTTTGGTTGATATGTAGTATCTTGATCTTTTGGCTCCCATGTGTGTCTCTTCTTTTTCCTACATTTAGAAGATGTGTGCCCATGCATTTTGCAAATAGGAAAATACTTGTCCATGTACATTTCCTTTCTTAGTTGTTTCACCTTAGATTTGCATTCATAAGCTTTATGTCCTTTCTTTTTACAATTATAACAATATCCTATGAATGTAAGAGTAGATTTAGGAATACCTTTAGCTTTTCTCCCGTAAAAAGTTGATGTGTGGCCTAGTTTTCCACAATGATTGCATGTTAGCTTCTTTGGCTTTGGATTTGTGAAGACATCTTTGTGATCAGGTTGATTTGATGATTCTCCATGCTTGGTATACCCTAGTCCGGTATTGTTGTTGACTTTTCTTTGTCCATCAAGAAAATCATCCATTCTTTTGGTACTTTCTTCAGCTCTCTTGATTATGTCAGTATGTTGTCTTTGGATCATCATTTCATGCTTGAGTTTTTTATTTTCTTCTCTTAGCTCACCAATAGCTTCTAATTTCCCATTGAGTTTTGTATTCAGTCAGTTTGCCTCATGAATCATAAGAAATATTTGATTGGTGATCTCATGATGATGTTCAGTAAGTCTTTGTATTTCTAACTCTCTTTCTTGTAGTTTTTCAGTGATATTCCTCTTGTCATCAATAGCTAGTGTTCATTCTTGTTCATCTTTTCTATCATTGTTCATAACATCAATCATTCTTACCATCTGTGTCTCTTGACCGATTTGTAGTATTTTTACTTGCTCTGTCAGATGTTGATTGGCTTCATTAATACTTGTGATGCTTCCTTCTGATGTATCTAATGAATTTCTAGATGTAGATGCTGATGACTCAAGAAAATCTATTATGTCTTCTTCATGATAGTCTTTTTCATTGCTTCGAGTTTCCATAACTTTTCTTTCATCCAATAGCTCTCTCATCTTGATTCTTGCAGCTTTGTATTTCTCATAGAAGATATGTATCTCTAGCTTCTGATTCTCAATATTCTTATCAAGCTTATACTTCTCCATTGTATGATCTTTTCTCTCAAGTGATTTAAAATTTTCCAAATAAGAGATCTAGCTCTGATACCAATTGTTGAAAATAATGGGAATTTTGTACTGAGAGGGGAGGGGTGAATCGCTACCTCTAAAACTTTTAGTCAATTTACCTTTAACCTTTAGTAATCAAATTCTTGCATTACTGATCATATCTGTTGTTCTAACTTTATGCATGTAATATCAATTCATAAACATAATTGCATGTAAATATTCATAGAAACATTCATCAAATGTAATGACACATTACACAAGACATGGTAACACAAAAAACCCATGTTAGAAGGTAAAAACTGCGGTGGGGATGACACCCAAAAATAATTCACTATCTGCAGATTGGAAGGGGTCAGTTAAGGCTTACAAGTTTGATCACTCCTGATAATATTACCCTGTTAGGAGTAACATGTGGAGACTGGTTAAGGTCTACTATGTTAAGATATTTAGCAACACTGTTTAGTGTGCACTGGGTTAAGAGGTTTGCAATAGGATTGTTAAATCCACCTTCTCAAAGGATTTCTTCTATTTTCCATACTTGTTAGAATGTAGTCAAAAATATTCATTGACCTGAGTATATGCAATCTTGAATTGCTGAATACATATCCATTAAATTCACATGTACTATATATCACCTATTGTGATTGATTAATACCTTTGTTTCTCAATAGCCTTGAATATGGTTCTTGATAACCTATTTCATCTTTTGTTGTTCTTCTTCTTGAAACTATTAGTCTGATCCATAGATGTGCTCCTTGGGTAATTAAATCCTCACATCTGTATGTTTTGAATGATTACACATCTATTTATACAATAGATTTGACCTATTTTAGCTTCACGTATTACAAAGATAACTCTATGATCAAAGGTTTACAACTTAATCTTGATCTCCTATTTTGCATGTTTTCAACCAGTTAGACTGATTAAAATAATTATAATTACATTACTTGTCCCTCAAGAAATAGTTTTAAATCAAATAAAAATGCTAAATATAAAACATAAGTGTTTTATCTGACGTGGAAGTCAGATCCACATTTCTCGGGATATAATTGACTTTCGGTGACTAATGCTCAGGTTGCTCTGTTAGTCTGTATGTTGGGGTTCCTTCTATGAACTGTCTGGCAGGTTCCCTTGCTCTGCCGGGTTCCTCTATTGTCTGCTGTTTTGGTTGACATTGTACTTTTGGGTTCCTCAATTGGTCTATTATGTTAGGTTCCACTTCAACATTTTTAGGTTGCACTTGTAAACTGTGTCTTCGATTTATACTGTATCCTATTCTATTGGGTTGTACTAAACCTGTCTTTTGGTGTTGGTATTATCGACAGTTCAAAACTATTTTCCTTTGCATACTAATGGAAAAATATGTCATCACTTATATATCCCTTTAGTAGCGTCTATTAAAAATTTTAAGTTAACCTCAAGAATAAGAGCCTTAATACCAATAGAAAGAGAAAATTTAAGGCCCCAAAACATCGCCATACATTTTGCCTAATTATTATTCAGTCCACCAATATTACTAGAATATGTTTCCATAAGGGAACCAAAGAAAGTATGGATACCGCCCCCACCAACCATTAAACCATCTCTAGCAGCACCATAAAAGTTTAACTTGTGTCACCCATCATCTAGAGGTTTCTATATGGTATTGTTTCAAATAAGCCTTTTTTTGGAATTATCAACTTTAGCATAGGCATTGGAAAATACCTATTTCTATCCATTCTATCATTAAATAGAGTAGGTGGAAACTCATAGCATCTGCACATAGTGATAGAAAAATTATCAAATTATATGTAATAGAGATATCTGAACACAAATTCCATAAGATTTTCAGCCTCTCAGAAAACCTTGTTATTCCTTTCCTTCCAAAGACTCCAGAAAGCATGAGGAAGGATTTTATTCCATAATTGTATAACTAAAAGGGTTTCTAGTATGCCCTTTCCACTCCACAATAAATTGGTCCAACCCTCTATTGAAAACCCAATTACTTGATCAATATTAGACAACACCAATTGTCATAAATCATTGGCAAACTAGTAGTGTAGAAACATAATTTGAATTGACTCCTCTTCCTTCTTACAAAGAATGCATCTATTAGGTAGTTTGAATCACCTTTTAATGAGATTATCCTAAGTTAAGATTCCATTGTGCAAAGTCATCCACTAGAAAAAGTTAACTTTAGGGATCAAAGAGGGGTTCCAAACCTTTCTCCAAAAATTTGAGAAAGAATCATCCTTTGATAGTAGATTGTAAGTTGATTTTAGAGTGAAATCTCCCTTTCTATATTTCCTCCAAATAAATGTATATTCCCTTAAAAAAGAGGGTTCTAACCTTACTGATAATCTTCATTATCTCCCTATATTTCTATAGAAAGTACAAATGTTCCATGGAACATTGTGCAAGATCCCTTCACCTCCTATTTGAGGAAATATAATCAATCACTCTATCAACAAACAATCATTTAGTAATATCATTATAGCCCCTTAAGCTCAAATCAGCATCCAACATTCCTATCCCAATGCAAACATCTTCCCAGAACCTAATACTCCTACAATATCCCACCTACCAATCCAGTCTTGATTGAATAGTATTCCTACATCTCAAAATATTATTCCAAATCTTAGAACCCATGGTGATACCATGGGTACTAAGAACTTTATAGAATCTATTAGAGTTAAGGTATTTAGCCTTTATGAATCTACACCATTCATACTATTCCAAAGTCATCTTCCATCCCATCTTTGTAATCAAATCTTTATTGAGGGCAGTTGTTTTTCTAATACCCAACCCTCCAAGATGCTTAGGCTTAAAATTGTGTACTAGTTAACCGGAGACAATCTTTTATTTTCTTCCATTCATTTCAAAAAAAAGACTGTTGGAGTCTTTCCAGTTTCTCCACCATAATCCTAGAGATTTTAAATATGGAAAGGAAGTTAGTTGGGATGCCTTCAAGAGATGACTTTAGTAACTGAATTTTCCCCACACTACTAAGGAGCTTACCTATCTAGCTAGCCAACATCTTATGCATACATTATAATATGGTGTTCCAATAGGTTGAGGTGACATCCTTAATAGAAAATGGAAGTGTATACACCAAAAATAGACTTAATAAATTAATTAAATATTTATTATTTAATTAATGGATTTTCTTCTATTTACTAAATAAACTATTTAATTTATTTTGTTAATTCACTTACCCTATTCTTCTATTCCTAAGTCCTCTAATTATTCCTATTTAGTGATTTTCTAAAAAAATTGCTTAATTATACACTCATTTGACACCTCATCCTTGGTTAAATTAATTAATTAATCTTATTTGTTTATTAGCCGATTTTCTTTCAACCATTAGTCCTATTCCAAGGGTATGGAAGGGGGTATATGGCTTTTTAAGATGTGGTCTTATGACCACATGTCCTTATAGGACTTATTCTATTACATCACGGCTATAAATTACTGGCTTGTCTAGCCAAATCATATGGTCAAACACGACTCATAGGAACACTTGTTCAAAGAGTCACATTGAGAAAAATGTCCTTCCTTAGTCCTCTCAAGGGTCATTGAGAGACACTTGACATGTGTCTCTCCTTCCCTCATCAGTGTCCTTCTTGCCATTGTAGGGGGAACATTCCCCCTATTCTTTCTCTCACATTCCAACTAATTTCTCACTTCTCTCAACCTCACAAACTAAGTAAATCTTGGCCATTGAATTACCCACCTTTCAATATCAACCATTAGATTCTTCTACAGGGGCTTGAGGATTAAAAAAATCTATAAAAGGAACACCTTTTTGAAGACAATGAGCCATCTTGAACAATTAGCAATCTTTGGTATCTTAACATTTTGTGATTTCAAGCATTCTAGCAAGCATCTCTCAAGAATTTTAGGATCATTACCATAATCATAGCATCATAGCATCTTAGATTAATCATTATCATATTCAGTTTTCTCATCATTTCATTTTACATTTTCCATTTCAAAGCATTTTAGGGAATTCATCCTTGATTTTCATTATAAATCCACTATCTCCACACTTTGAAGACATCTTGGAAGAAGTAGATTTGTTGGTCTGAGAGCTCAAAACAAGAATTTTAAATCTAAGAGAGTGGAGACAAGCTATAAATAGCATGTGAAGGTAAAAATTGCATTTTTATGTGTTTTCTCTTTCATTCTAATTAGTGGACTAGTTGTATAATTTTATTAGTTTTACACATAATTTGCATACAATTTGGGCACGCAGTGTGGGGCACAAGCCCAAAAATTTAACAAATAATTGAGTTTTTTTGTGTACAGAGAAGTTTCCAAGTCATTTCTACGCATTCATTCTCGCATAACCACACATCCATCCCCTTATTCTGCATTTCCATACCATCCATCAAATTTCCAACATACGCATTTTCATCTCATTTTCACCAAACTTTTTGTTCATGCGCATACATTCATTTGTCTTGCGCATTCATCCTCTGTTTCTATGCATTTGTTATTTTTGCACATTCATTTTACTGTTCTGTGCAAACATATTTCAAGTTGGATTAAGGAGTTTTTATTATTGAATTGCTTTTAACTACTAACTTCTGAAGACATGGAAAATCTAATTTTTAATGAGAAACAAAGTTGTTAGACGAACTCCCAGTTTTCAGTCAAGGAAACAATTAATGCACAGAATTAAGCATTACCTATGACAGGAAAGGGTTGATATATTGATTCAAAGAGAAGAATAAATAGATTATATGATCAAGTATATTGTTTCTCTTCAAGGTTATCAGAATAAATACTATGTTTTTTCTAAGTTGGAATACTCTTCTTTGATCAAAATCCTATAATATAAGGTTTGTTTCTGCTAATCATTTCTCTTTATCTTGTGGTATTTTCTAGAAATAGGTTTTTGATTGTTGAAGAATCCTTTCAAAACTACTTATAATTTTTCTTATAGGTTCCTTCAAAGACAAAAGGGGGTTACTATTTGAAAATAATACACCTTTGTTTGGGTTTAAAATATAACATATTTTTTTATTTCAAGTGTTTGTTTTAGATGAAAATTCTCCTGGTGTTTGGTGTGTCTTGTGCATTAGGCACTTTTTTGTAATCCATAGATTGATACAAATGTATCCTCTCCCCTCACCTTTGTAGATCTTGGGTGTAATCTAGAAATTTTTATCAACCTTTTAGCGGTCCTGCCTCCCAAGAATCCTATAAGGACAAGTGAGAGGGAATGACCCGAGCGGTAACACCTAAAGCCAAGATCTTCCAAACCACTATATAAAAAATGTGGTTGTGATGAAAGTCATAATGAATAGGTGTTAGTTTGTTATGCCAGAACAAATCTCCCTTAGTGTCTATTTGATACGTTAAAATCCTTCATTGCAAGACATAAAACACCTTGTTTTAAAAGGACTGGGAGATCCCCCATCGCCCTTAATTGGGAAGATCATTTGAGCATAGCCACTTAAATGGATGTCCTAACTACAAACATATTTTTTAGCATCCAAAAACCTTCTATTTGTTAACACGGGCATTGTGATTACATGCATACCAAAGGTACCTCTCATGTATCCCTCATATTTAGATATTAAATTTATTTTGGCCTTCATAATTTAATAAATTTGACTTATTGGTATCCCTGAGAGGTGAGTGTCATTGATCCAGGTGGATCTAGAGAACCTAAAAATTTCATAGTCTCAAAATCTCACAAAACAAACATCTTTGGAAAATGGTCGCTAACACAGTCCTGACGCAGCTTCAACGGGCTCAAAAGGAGCTTGTATGTAGAAGTTATGTGTAGTCAAAGGCTTGGTCAAACAAGAGACTGCGACATTCAAAAAGGTGAAAAAATAATTATCTCAAATCCAAGAAAAAATGATGCCAAGTTGTAGTTCTCATCGCGTTGATTTTAGAACTATATTCGCTTTCAAAAATGGACTCTCTATCTAAAAGTTACGGCCAGTCAAAGTTGGGTTGACTAAGTTTGAATTTGATGATTGATGATGTCAGCAAGTGAAAACATGTAGGCTGTTGACTTGTTCAAAAATTGGTAATGGAAAGATTTTCCTTGCTACAAACCAACAGCCTAAACCAATGCACCAAATGTATACACCAAAAATGGCTTAATAAATTAATTAAATACACTAATTCTCCTCTCATACACTAATTCTCCTTTAAACCAATGCACCAAACACATCCGTTGTAAATGGTTTGTGTTAAATGTTTATTTGAATATAATTATCATGGAAATCAAAGCTAAAAATGTGCATTTGGTGGTTTGAACCCGTAACCTCCTTGCTACAAGCACGGGACACTATCGTTATGCCAGCAAGAATTTTGCGATTTATATCTATCATATTTCTATTTATTCCCTCTTGTTTATTGATCATAAATTAAATAAGGTAAATCAATCCGATAAGAACAAATTATCTCAAAAATGAGGGGAAATTTCTAAACGGATTAGCCTTATTTTTAAGGGGTTTTTATATTTTAGGGAGATTTTGGGCGATATGGAGATCACATGGTTTTAACCTTATATTAGCAAATAAATTTGTATAAAAGGGGTTCTATTTGGCTTGGGAATTAGAGGAAGTTTATTTGGAGGAAAATTCTTTGTGAGAAGAAAATTTGCAAGTTGTTATTACACACCAAAAATTGTAAAGTGATAGAGATTGCGAGGAAATTGTATGAAGGTTATTAAAATCTTGGATATTGTAACAAGGTGGTTGGCCTAGCGATATTAATAAAGCGGTCCTAGCATTGAGAAGTGGACCAGGAGACGTAGTCCTGATTGGATGAACTTTGTTATCAACTTGCATGTGCTATCTTCAGTCTTATTTTTCTTCCATCTCCTATCTCGCATTCTCCTTAATTTATTTTCACTATTTCATTTTAATTTAAATTCTTATTCTAATTACCTTATTTTAGTAATTAGTTAAGTTTATTAAATTTTTTAAAAGTGTCCTCAATTGTAATTCCAATGATTGAAAAGCATAATCACGTAATTTTGCATGGATTGGGAAATTTTTTTAATTAGGATTAATTTACAAGTTTATTTGCAAACCACTAATTATAGATCAATTGTGGAGGGGAGCTAGTGGTGCCAAGCATCTAACTATCCGATTTGAATGAGATATTTTAATGTTAGAGGTTTTGACAAGTATTTCCCTAGCTAATCTTAGGATTTTTAAGTGTTTTTGTTCATTGCATATTAGTTCGAATCTTAGGGGCCATCATTTTTGTCTACTGGGTGTGTATTTTGCATGCCAAAAATAGAAAACAATCAAAAACATTAGAAACCAACAAAATCAAACAATTTGAAAAACTTGTCCAAACTAAAGAAAACATTATTTTAGTGCATGTGTAACCTAATTCTTTGCATCTGATCAACTATTCTACGCATTCATTTTCTAGAAAAATTGTGCATTCATAACACTATTCTATGCATTCATTTGACCGTCCCACATATATAATTTTTGTGCATATGAAATCGAACACTGAAATGCTCATTTTGGGAAAACGTGGGACTTATGTTTAGGTACCATTTTCAATACACTTGTCAATTCTAGGATTATCAGATAAATTTTAGGATCTTTTGATATAGTTTGAACGATCTCATTCTAAATTTTCATTCTTCATACCTTGTCACACACTCATCCCATATCATTTTCCTAGCATCAATTTTATTCAAAAATCTAATCTTAGTGAGTTTCAAGTATCAGGATTTACCATCCTTCTCTAAAATATTACGTTTGACATCTTGATAATATTGGTCATATCATAGAGAATTTTCATCTCCTATAGACTTTTTTATTCAAGATTATTACCATCAACCTCAAATTTTTTCAATGAATAACTCCACCATTTTTGCATAAAAACATATTCATCCAACTTTCATTCATTCTATTTCAAACCTTTTATATTTCAAACTAGATCCAAGAGGAAAAAGGAAGAGGAATCACAACCAACCATGGAAGGGGATACTAACAATGAGAACCCTTTTGCTAAATTCTCCAAGTGGGGCTCAACTTCCAAAAATAATTAATTAAGTAGGAATGTTATTACTAAATGTAAGGGAGTCAATTAAGTTTAACCATCTAGTGGATTAACGTAGACAACCTTAGTCAACTTCTCACTTCTTCTTAAAAAAACCTTAGTAACTTCAATCATTTGGAGGGAGTTTGACCAATTCATGTTGGTCTTGATGCCCCTCAAACCTATTTAGGGTTCTTATCATATAACGGAAAACCTAATCTAGTAGTTGACTTAGAGACATGTACATGTGCATACCTAGGTAACATAAGTCCTTTTTAAAAAAAATTGTTGGTGTGTTTTTTCCCAACTTTTGGGCATAACACTATCTTTGTGGATGTATAATTTCCCATTGTGTATTTTCTATTGGGTTATGTGTTGAACATATTTTGTGATACATTTGTGAGCTGACTGGGAAGGTATGAGATCAGGTATATATGTAAAGATGTTTTTGAGATGCGAGGAAGTGTGTGAGATGTGTGGATGCATTGGGATGTCAGAATAATGTAGAGGATGTTGTGACATATCACTGGAAATAATTAATCATAGCAGATACTTGTACAGTTCATCTTTTATGATAAATCAGTGTAGAGACAATTTTGGATTGTAAGAGCAGTGAGCTCCTTGTATTACCCCATATAGGGTTTCTATCCTTTAATAGGGATTTGTAATAAATGTAATGCTCATCTCCTAACAGGGCTAGGTCTCCTAACAGGGACTTTATACTCTTAGTGCAATATTTGTGGGTATCATCCCCACTGGGTTTTTCCCTTAATAGGGTTTCCTTGTTAACAAATCATCGTGTTATGAGTTTTCTACTTTATGTTCATGTTCTCTCTATTTCAGTTATTGCATGGCTAAGTTTGAATCTGATAAGTTTAATAATAATGTACTACAATATTTATTCACCCCCTCTCAGTATTTCTTAATCCTAACAATGACAACATAACATGCTAGAATTTGATTCAAAACTAGGTCACACTTAATATATTACAATACACATTGCATTTACCAAAGCCATTTGAATGCCACAACCAAGACCAAAGGATGGATACACAAAATATTTGTTACTATCAATAGGATTCAAACTTGAATGTGTTTTTGGATGATACATTGGTCCACCTCTAACAGACCAGGAAACCTGAGATGTCTTCACTCTGAATCCCTTATGTATAACTGAGAACTCCTGTTACACCACCAATAGCTAACAGGACATGCCAAATACAAACCAAAACACCTAGATTGTCGGTAATAGGTTTTAACATTAATGAAAATTAATGCCAACACTTTCTCACATATTCTAACATAGTTTATGCTACTTCTCATTTCAGTTTTTGTTCACTTTTTGTTCAATCATTTTATATGGCAATGAGCCTTTATATGTTTTTAATATTAGTGAGCTCTAGGAAGTGTGCCTAAATATATGTGTATTCCCCTTATGTACTCTAACCTTTAATAGGGCTTTTATTTATGTAGTAGTAATTACTTATGGGTTCCATCCCCACCGTAGTTTTTTCCCTTAATCGGGTTTTCATGCAAAAAATATGGTGTTATCATGTTGTGGATTTTTTGTTTATGCTTTTGTTGTTTACATTCAGTTATATTTGGTTTATGGTTGTGCAATAAGTTTAATAAAGTAAAATCTTCTAGAGCACTGATTCACCCCCCACTCCCCTTCCCTCTTAGTTTTCCTCAATCCTGACATGAACTGAACTCAACTCAACCCAACCCCTCCTAAAAATGCTAAAAATATCCTCCATGGTCAGATTTGAGAAAAAAAAATATGCATGAAGAGGGGTGAAACTAAAAAAGTATGCATAAAACTAGGCCTAAATCCACCCTCAATCATGCATGCATCATATGAGCTCCAAAACTTATGAAAAACTGCCAATATCTACCTCAAATAGCTCCAAAATCCATGGAGAATAGAAAACCACTCCTCGACCACATTAACTAAAAAAACCATGGTGCATGCATTTATTCCCCCTATTTTTTTTACTAAAAAAATAATATCTATCATGTTTATAATTGCACTTAATTAACACTTTTACAATTTGGGTATATGTAAAAATAGGAAAATACATAATGCCTCATAATCTCTCCAAAAAATGCAAACTCGAAACTCCTCCAAGCTCATGCAAAACTCAAAACTCCTCCAAGCTCAATTAGAACTCTACATGAAAAGGAGCTCTTTTCCACAAATTTGACTCCCCATCTTAAGCACATGCTTTTATATTTGCACTTTAAAGTTATTTGGCTCATAATACACCAACTAAAAACATTAATAACATTTTACATATACAAAATATAAGATAATTCAAAAAATTTCATTTGAAGTTTTCCTTCTATCCCTTTTCCCAGTAAATCAATTAGTTTTAGGTTAGTACCAAAAGAAATTTGGCATTTTTCAGAGATTGATATTGATGAAGGGTGCTCCCCTTAATACCACAAACACATAACATAAACAGAGAAACAACAACAATATGCAAGAACAGAAAATTGGCTTCTTATTATCTCCACCAATGTGGAATTACAAGCTTTCAGAATTACAATATGCAAAGCCACATGGGCATTCCCTTACAATATTTTGTAGGACAAAGCCTCAAATTATTACCCAGATCTACTACCCAGAACTGCCCGAACTGCCTAAGACAACACTACGGGCCTTCTTTATATAGGCAATTTCCACCGCCCGAGAAGGTTCCAGAAATTCAGCCCTTAGGGCCGACCAAACTTAGAATTATTTTATTTTTCATTTTAATACATCAAAGTCGGCTCAAAATAACTTTTGAAACCCGAAAATTTTGAAGGAAAAATTATTTTCTGCTATTTCAGGTGGCCCAACTTCCGGAGACCATAAGTCATCACCAGTTGACCCGATTGACTATTATAACCCCATTTCAGAAACGCCACGAAGCGCTCTACAACAACTCAATTGTGCAAGCGTCATTGAGCCCAAGTTTCGACCTCATCTGGGGCCTCTAAAGCCTTCAAAATTGAGCTTGAAGTTTTTGTACCCTGTTTTCAATACCGAAAATTTTCAATATCTTCAAAACTAGACCTGATCTAGCCATGAAACTTCACTGGCAGGCTGATATGACTGAGATGAACCTCCACATGCAAAATCAGAA
>MU223858.1:3634428-3648572 GCA_018584345.1 Thuja plicata
TTTGGGTTCTTTAATCTCTTCTGGGTTGCAATGAAACCCTCATGCATTTCATCTATAATATGTTGAATATAGTCATAACTGGTGTTAGAGTGGACCTCTTGTAGGTCCAACACCATCATCAAGATGCTAGCATCAATCTTTTCTGCATCACCATCTATTCCTAACACTCTACACAGGGCATATGCAACATACTTGATGTAAAAGTGCAGATCCTTGTAATAATATGGGCTGTCCCCTGACATAGGATCTAAATACTTTTTCACTTCCTTCAACATATGTTTTTGTAACTGGCCCCTAGCAATCCCAGGCTTTTCAATATACCTCTATTTTTGCTTTTTCATATCAATTTTGGTAGACATCGTGCTGAATAAGCTGAAGGCTTGCATGAATGAATTTCTATTCAAGATTAAGAGGGCAGTGTCATCATCCCTCCTGATGGTTTTAGACAAAGCATCATAGTGATTGGCTAGGTCTAAGAATAGGTCTACATCTAGAAAGACATCAGGAACAAGTAACCTAGCTAAACCACAGGTCCAAGGGTTTGATACTGGGATGGGCTTATCAGAATTTTTATAAAAATAATTAAAAAGGGAGAAACCTGTTGTCCCTGGAGTCACAGCATCTCAAATGTCTTTATACTCGTCAATGAGGACATTAGCATTAGCCTTCTTATTCTGTGTTGAACCAGGCAGGAGACGGAGGAATTCATCATAAAAACTCGCCTTTCCCTTCTGCTCCTCCTCACTTCCTCCACTTGTTGAAGCAACACTCAAAGCCCCGCTCATATTTGAAACACCTTGAATCTTCTACTCCTCACTGATATTGAAACAAATCTATCTCAGAGATTAGCTGACTGTCTTGTGCACAATTTTCTAAGACTTAGAACCTTTTGATCAACTTTGAAACACTGCAAACTAAGCAAAATATCTCTTTTTTCTGAAAACTTAGCAACTGGGCTCTGAAAACTGAAAGCATGGTGAATGCAAATGAATGCACCATCAATTCCTTATAGCCATCATTCAGAGTACACATCTCATAATTCAGAAACATCAGTTCTGCCATTAATTCGACATGCTGTGAACTTGAATGAAAACCTAGCCGTAGTTCCTGAGCTTGACAGGAAATCAAATTTTGAAAAGTGAATCCTCGGAACAATCCAACTGCATTCAAAAGGGCTGACATGTCACACTACAATTCGTTAACTATCTTACATCTTAGCTACTCTTTTTTCACAGTAATCAAAATACAAGCCTGTGATTGGTTACCGAGTGATTCATGCTGTCACATCAAAAACTGCCGCCATTTTTTATATTTTGGGATCATGCGACTGCATATAGTCTCTTTTTTGTGGGCCTCTATCACTAACCCATGATTTATCTTGAGACATAGCGACAACACATTTTCTTACCTTTGGCTGACCCAAGTTACTATCCTGTGATCACGCGACCCAACTGAAATCAAAGTCGCTCATAGTTAACATTAACTCAGTATCTTTCCTGAGACCTTGCGACAAACCGTTACCTTTAATCTTTATGGTTATCTCCTTGTCACCAAATGTTTTCATTTCATTTTGAGACTATGCGACAACACCTAGTCGCCCAATCACAGAATACAAGTTCTGAGTGTTTAATTCTATCATAACAGTTATATGTGCCCTTTTTCCATTTCTGACGACTGCACGACATACCTTAATCACCAAGTCGGGAGGACTTTTCCCTTTGGGCACCTTTCTTCTCAGACTTTGTGACCACCGTTAGATCCCTTGACCTGTTTATCCTACGGCCGTTGCTTAATCGCTAAATGTTCTTGCATACCCTTAAATCTTTCTCAGACATCGTGACTGAAGGGAAAGCACTTAGTCTCGTGATCGTGGAGTCCATTTTCTCCTTCTGGTGATCATGCGATAAACCTTTTAATAACCATTCGTCTTATGACACATGTCACAAAATCATTTGTTAACTTTCTGCACAATGGAAAACTGAGTTATCATTTTGTTCCTGGCGACAACCCGACTACGCTTTACTGTAAACCTCAGATAGTCAGTCGTGAATTCTTAGTCAAAATCTCTTAACAGCCGTTCCTTTTTGAGACCATGTGACTGAAGGCTTTGGCTAGCTTTTAACTTTGGATCCATTTGGTGATAAAGAGACATGAAGTAATCACGAATTCTGAAGACATTTTCATAACTGTCGAGAATTTCTTGCGATTTCCCGACTAAATAGTGGGTCCCTTCTGCATAATGCCTTATGACATAATTATCTTGCGACTACCCGACATGAATAAATCGTAGAGTCTTGTAATACCAAAGGAATACACTGATCTTGAATGAGACCATGCGACAAAAGGAAATCGCCAAGTCGGGAGAATTTAAGGAATATTCAGTTGGAGTAACGTGACAAGGCGATTTAATTAAAACACATGCCTTAAGTTGATAGAAAAAGTAACATCAAAACATAAGAACATAACCTAGGGTTTATTTTTCAATGTTTAACACTTGGAAGGCTTAGGGTTTTCAGGTTTTTGCAAATTAAGGTAAGTTCAGACTTGAAAGCCTGAAAACTTGACACAGGTAAGGCCAAAAGGAACAAGAAATAGCTGACTTGAAAACACCAGATCACAGAGAGAAGAACAGGGAGCTAGGAAAACTACCAAAACAATAAATACAACCAACAAAGGGACTATAGCCATTTTAATTAAATTAAATAGGCTAGGGAGGTGGGTTATTTTGCAAGTGGGTAATTGATTTAGGGATTTATTTAATTCCTTTATAATTAAATACTACAGCCATGATTGAATTTGGTTTGATTTAAATGGTTTGAATTTATTTGAATTGTATGGCTATAATAGTTAATATAAATTAGTGATAAAAATCACCTAGGACATTAAATTGGTTAAAGATTTATTTCAAGCAGTAACAGGGTCATTTGGACATAAATGGGGGTATGATCACACTTAAGAAAAATAGGGTCCATAGTTGGAACAGACCAAATTTAGGTGGTTACAACTGGTGATAAAAGTAAGTTTGAAACCTTAAATCATTGTAAAGGTGGTAGTGTTAAGTTTCATAATGATTCACCATATCTTGTGAAAGGAAATGGATCAATAAGATTGACTGATAAGATCAGATGTGACAATGCTTATTGAGTCGAAGGACTTAAATGTAACTTTTTGAGTGTTGCATAGTTCAACAGTTCTGGATACCGAGTTGAATTCCATCAATAAAAGGCTCAAATATTTGATGCTACTTGTGAACTAATTGGAAGTGAAAAATAGACAAGAGGTAATTTTTTCTATCTAGATCTATCTTATGAGACATGTTTGTTTGCACAATATGGTGATGTATGGTTATGGCATAACAGGTTGTGTCATGTAAACTTTGATAATTTGGTAAACATTCGTAAGATGAAAAGAGTAAGAGGGTTACCAAGATTGAAGAAATCTGATAATGTGATTTTTAAGCAATGTCAATTGGGAAAAAAAGACAAAGCCCAGTTTCAAGAGCAAAATCTATACTTCTGATGATATTTTGGAATTGGTTCATACTGACCTTTGTGGACCTATTAAAGTGAAAAGATACCGAGGTGATAAATATTTCATTATGTTTGTTGATGATTACTCTAGAATGATGACTGTGATGTTTCTCAAAGAAAATTGGATGCCTTTTAAATTTTTAAGTGGTATTTGGCAAAAGCTAAAGAAGAGACTAGTAAGAGCTTGAGATGTGATAGTTTCTATTAAAGGAATCAAAAAATAGGCTTTCACCAAGACTTAGGGATTGGACATCCTACCAAGAAACTATCCTCCTCTTAAAAACTCATTTAATTTATCAACCTAGGGACGTAGTACTTGGAATAAGTCAGCAAGATATATGCACCAAGGATTTCACTCAGACCATGCTATGGCTGCAGGAAATAAATTGCTTGAATGGGAAACTAGTCTATAGTTGGATGAAACAAATTGCTTGAAAGGGAAACTAGTCTATCACTGCAGGAAACAAATATGGGAAAGGGAACATGGAAATAAAGGTGCTACAGGAATGCAAAGACTTGAAAACACAACTATAATGTCTCAACGGTTATGTCTCTTTCGCTACAGGAAGTAACAAACTATCCTGTGGCTTTGGATGCAGTAACTGTGTTAACACCAGAATTATGATAACAAGATGCAGGAAAATGAAACTACATCAAAACTAATTCTAAATAACATGGATTCCTCACCAAGTGGGCCCCCTTGGGAGAGTATCCAAACTTAATTATATTGAACTAAATATCAACACCTCATTTTCTATTGATTGAAATGGAAAGTACAAGATTCATGTAAAAAATATTTAAAAAAAGAGTAAAACTATATTATGCTATCTGATAAGGACCTCCTTCTCATGCAGGGATGGGGATTATTTAAAGAAAAACATCTACTTATCCTAAATACTCATGTTATACAAAAGGTGGAGTCATTCACTTGGAAAGCTGGAAAATTTGAAAGTGAGAAAACATAAGAAATCCATGAAGGAAAGATCTATTATGATAGAGGAAGAATAGATCTAGATTCCCACTTATTCTTGGATTTCCTCAAAGGAACTCATAATTCTATGACTCAGTCTTCGCCTAGTTGCTTTCACCTTGGTATTATTGGAACTGCCACTTTGAGTTACATTTACTTCGCCAACGGTCGAATATGCTATAGGACTGGGTCGCGGTATCCAGCACATGGTGCATTCACTTGGTCAACCCTTCTCTTTCTATTTATACTTTGCACCTTAAATATTAGATTCAAGACATCTGAGGAAATACTCCACCAAACACGCATACATTCATTCATGTTAAAACAACAATTACTTATAAGAACATAATAATAAACTTTGCATAAGTAATATAGCACTAATTTTCACGTGTTGCGTGTAATAAAGGCATTAAACCATAATAGATGTCTTCGTAGTTGCATGCCACATAATAATATAAAGAGTAGAGTTTTCAGGAAATGTAATAAATAAACAAAAATAGGTATTGATAAAACCTCATCTTATGGTCTCTAAAATAGGGCATATAAATGCCTCATCATTTTTTCCCTTATGAAGACTATTGTTTGTCCTCAGGCATAGATACATTCTTGATTCAAGAACAAAGCCATATATCTCACACTGAAGTGTCACCACCACTAGTGTTGGTCAAGTGCTAATAAAATCCATTTGTGCGCTTCATTTTTCTTTTCTTGTTGGCTTCCAACTGCTCATCAATTTCATTATCCACATAGCTATAGAGTGGCCACAAGAGAATTGGTGGTTGGAATGTAAGGGGAAGCCACAATTATGGTCTTTCCTTCTTTCCTAGTTTGATATACCATTGGCCATGCTACATGGTAGCCCTAAAGTTAATAAGGCTATGAGGTTCAGCCTTTTTCAATGTAATTGTTAACCTATTCTAATGTTGGATTATGATTTCTTCTGCCCTTTTATTGTCATGTAAGGGAAGATTCTCAAAATTTTCATAAATTTGTGCTCTATTCTTAAGAATCCTTTCCTTGTGTTTCTTATGTTGGAAACCATAAGCTATTTCCAATTAGTCATAATACATTGTTTTGGGTCCCCATTCTCGGGCCTCAGAGGGAGGGTAACTCACAATTCCTTTTATTTTTACTTCCTTAGTTGTTCTACATAATTAATCTTATTTTGTGTTCATGATATTAATGCAGGTAAATGTACATCACCAACAAACAACAAAGGATTCCAATCAACATCAGAGGAAATAACATAGTTGTGAAAATACAACTCATGGAGGATGTTCCTAATGGAATCAGGGACACCTTTGTATGTTGCCACAAATTCTTGTGGAGAAGAAATATTAGGGTCAAAATCCCCAATGATTTGCATTATTTTAAATAAAAGGAATATTCATGTAGGAATAAATCATACACCCTTGAGGGTGGTCGACATTCCATAATCTGAGGGAGTAATTCCCTAACTGAACTCAATTTGTGTTTCATATGTCCCACCTCTTGCATTTTCCTATCTATTTCCTATTTTAATTTCCTTTTCTCTACTTACCATAGTGTCTTTTCATATTGAATATGATTATAATAGTCAATGGAAAGAGTTTGAAGAGTTACCTTTGGTTGCTCTTCTAATTGTCCCTACTATGTTTCCTTCTATCCTTTTTCTATTCCATACAGGATCATTTGTCCAATTATCTACCCAGGAGTGGCACTGATTTCATCATCCATCTGCATTTCCCCTTCATGAAGAATCTCATTAACAATATTTTCTTTTTCTATTTCCTCGGCCTCCTTCTCCAACTCTTCCTAAACTTCATGTAGTGGATATCCTAGTTGTGGCCCTTTAGATAATGGTTCCTCAATAGGAACCTCAGGAGTACTTCCTGGCCCAGTCTTTCCAAGTTTCTCTATTGTCCCCAAATGTCTAGTGTTCAAACAAACACTTCTCCTTGGTGGGGTATCCAAAGTAGCTGCAAGATTGTTTTGAGAGGATCTTTTCCTCTTGGAGTTAGTGGCTGCAAGTGTTGTGGCAGACAGAGTATCCGTGAAAGTGAAAGCTGTGAGAGAAATAGGGTTATCATCTTTAAAATTATCATCTTCCTTTTATTTTCCTTTTTCTTGGTGCTGAGAAGCCTATCCTGTAACAAGAACTTAAGAGGTTATGGGAACCTCTATTTCATCCTCCCCCATGCTAGGGTTTGGATCAATAATTTCCCTATTCTCTTGTTCTATGCCTAAAGAAGAAGGGTCTTGACAAGAGTATTTTGACATAGAATCTGCAGGGCTCTCTAGAAGAAGATTTTCCTCAGGGTTATACCACTTCTCTTCTTGCATTGGTTGATTCAATGGCTCCCCTCAAAGTTGCACATGCTGCACTACTATAAACTCATCACGGTTCCTGGGTTAAATATCTCACAATGACCGTTCCAAAACAATTTTAATAAACCCATGGTCGCTTAGAGAATTCTTCCTTCCCTTCTTGACTTAATCAACACTCAAATTTAATAGGGAATATAGAAAATTGGGAAAGTTGACCAGCGTTCATGTCATAAATAGATGAGAAACTTGAAATGTATTGCATGTAAATATTAAACCCTTCATTCACAAGTTAAATACCTGATAATGTGGATTTCAAGTTGTGGGTATTCACCTAGAAGAGAGAGTCTTTTTTCTCCCTTTTTTGTCATTTCCAACCTGGGGTCTATTGGAATGGTGAATTCTGCCCATGTCGACTGTGCATAATGCCCATGTGGAAATGCCTTGCCAATGGTGGGAAGTCCTAACACCTCTAAAATTCTTGCTTCAGTAGCATCAACCTGTAAACCCTTGACATAAGCAAATTCATTTCTAAGAGTTATGAAGAACTCCAATGACATTTCTTCATCATACCCGGTTAGATGGACAAAATAAGTAAGCCACCCGACCCTCTTAAAGGTCTGCATACTAGGATGGTCTTGCAAAAATGATGAATGATCACCTGGCTCATGCCTTATAGGAGGGCCTCCCATTCTGTAGCTGAAAAACACTTAACCCCAACAATGGAAACCGCAATAAGGTCAAATGCTTAAAAACAAGCTTACCCTTCAAATACTGCCACCTTTCTGCTCTAAATTTCCAAATGACTTTCTGCACTCTATTCAAACCCTTCTATTTTTTGTTTTGGTTTCTAGACTAAATCATGTCACTGGGGTTTCTAAAAAGTTCTTTTCAAGAAGAGGCAAGAAGAAATTTAAATAATGTGGCTCGAAACTTGGTTTTGTTGAAGCAATTTCGGTAAGAAATGCTCGCACGCAGGCATTTTAACATCAACTTAGTAACATAGCTATGGACTAATGACAGAGTACATTTTGTTTAAAGATCATTGGCCGGAGAGATCAAGGTTATTAATAATGGAAAAATAGCCCCCTATAAAATGGGTGGCATGTGTCCTCACATGCATAGGGTAAGGTATGATGATGTGGGATTAAGTTCTATATTAATTACAAGCTTAATTAATGATTATGCTAAAAGAAGTAATGTTATTTAAAATAATAAATGTGTAACTGTGCCTAACATTGAATAACCAATGAATGTCTAAATCTAGAAAGATTTGGTGACATGTGCCAAGAGAATGTGAGCCGTGGAAACAATGATGGCCTAGACGGATGAGTGATGTGGAAGAGAGAAGTGTGACGTGAGATGGAATGATTTTTTATTATGGAAGAGAATGATTTCCTTGGGAAAAGGAAACTTTATTATGATTTCTTACATAGGGTTTAAAGAGTCAAACAGAGTGGAAGGATTTCTCATTCCTCTATAGGAGAGTCTTCAATTATAGGAGGTCCATCTACTATAGGAGGTCCAATGGTGGTGGGAGAAATCTCAAACTGCCACACAAACTCAACCTTCGTGGCTAGTTTATGGTACAGACAAAGTCTGTAACCATTTACCAGTAACTTGAATTTCATAGGGTTGATTATAGAAAATTGAACTCCTCCATTAGAAAAAAAAAATTGATCTCATAGGGACCAAGCCAACAAGTAGTGAGCTTACCTTGTGTCTCTTGAAAGTGTGAATCATATAGGACAGCTCAATCACCAAGAATAAACCTCATGTTCTAAATGTGTAAATAATACCACTTATTTCTTTGTAACTATACCAACACTCTTTTTTGCAGGGTGGATTTCCTCATCTCGTCCAGGTTATTGAGTTGTAGGATCCTTTCTCGTTGAGTTGCAGGAAGATCTAATTTGAGATGCAATGTTGTACATAGGGTTTTATGCTCAAACTCAATGGGCATTACAACAGTCTTTCTATACGCCAATTCAAAGTGTGTAAAATTGTTTTTTGTTTTCCATGTTGTGTGGTATGCCCATACAACTTCCTACAACCTGATACTCTAGTCCTTTTTGAGTATCTGAATTGTCTTATTCAGGATAGCTTTAATTTCCCTTTTAGTGATCTATGCTTGATCATTGACCTAGGGGTGATATGGGCTAGACTCTGTGTGGTGAATGTTGTATTCATTCATCTGAGAATTGATTAGAGTAGAGGTAAACTAATCACCCTGATCCATGACTATTTCTCATGGAAAACCATACCTGGTAAATATCTCTTCATATAAAAAATTAGCAACTCAGTTGTCTCTTACATGTTTCATAGCTCTTACTTCCACCCATTTTGTCACATAGTCAGTGCAAACCAAAATATAGGAGTTGTCATTTGATGGGGATTAATGGGTCCCACAAAATCCAATCCCCATTTATCAAATGGAGTAACTACTACTTGAGGGAACTGGGGAATTTCATCAGACTTGGTTGGTCTACCCATTTGTTAACATTTGTCACACTTTTGGGTATAGTTGGTTGCATCCTTATGCAAAGTTGGTCAGTAATAGCCAGTAGTGAGCACCTTCATCATTGTCAATTTTGTTGCACAGTGGAAACCACAAGGTTCATCATGGAAAGCATGCAGTATATCATAGATCTCATCTTCATGGACACCTCTTCTCAAAATCTGATTAGGGCCAGTATAGAATAGGCAATTGGTCAGCCAAGAAAAGTTGAAAGTTTTTCAATTAACAGCCTCTTTTCTTTTGGTGAGAAGTGTGGAGGTACCTTTTGAGAGACTAAGTAGTTGGAAATTTCAGCATACCAAGATGTATTGGCTAAAATATATAACAGGTGATCATCAAGAAAGTTATCATCGATGACATGTGGGTCATCCACATTTTGCAACCTTGAAAGAAATTCAGCAACTACATTGGTTTTTCCTGGTTTATTCACTATTGTGATGTCAAATTTCTGTAGCAATAGGAGCCATTTGGTGAGCCTCCCTATGATAGCAGGCTTGTTAGCTAGATATTTGATAGATTCATGATTAGTATGCACAAATATTTGGTAACTAGTGATGTAGTGGCAGAACTCATTCAGCACATATATGACAGCCAAAATTTCCTTCTCAGTGATTGTGTAGTTCATCTCTAGACCCTGCAAATTCTTGCTGATGAAGTAAATGGAATGTTCTACTATACCTTATTTCTATCCTAATACACTTCTTACAACATGATTAGATACATCAGTGTGAATGTGGAATGGCAATGCCCAAGTAGCCAGCACGTCCTAGAAAATTTCTTACATCCTTCTATTTTGTTGGCATAGGCATATTCATTATGACCTCAATTTTAGCAGGATCCACCTGGATTCTGTTAGCAGACATGTAATGTCCCTACACAACCACCTACTGAATCATCATGAAGCACTTCTCACTATTCAGGGAAATTATGTTCCTCACACCTCATAAGAACTTTTCCCAAGTTGGTTAATGCTTCCTCATAGGTCTCCCCATAAGTGGTGAAGTCGTACATATAGATTTCCATACAATCATATGAGATATCAGTAAAAATACATATAATTTATCATTGAAATGTGTTCGGAGCATTTCATAGACCAAAAGCCAATACTGAATAAGACAATTTTCCCCAAGCGTAGGTGAATGTAGTCTTCTCCTAATCTTAAGGAAGAATCCTGATCTAGTTGTATCCACTAAAATCATCCAATAAATAAAAATATCATTTTCATGCTAAGGAGTCTAGGACCTGGTCAATAAATGGAAGTGGGAAATGGTCCTTTTTAGTTGCAGTGTTAAGCTCCCTATAGTCGACACATACTCTCCATTTTCCTCCTTTTTTGGAAACTATTACTAAAGGGGAGACCCACTAACTATCACAGATTGGATAGATGAAACCAGCATTAAGTAACTTTTGTAACTTATTTTTTACTATTTCCCTTAATGCAGGGTTTATACGCCTCTAAAATTTCCTAAAAATTTGTTTGTCTTCTTTTAGGAAAATCCTGTGAGCACACGACTTTGGGTCCAAGTATTTCATATCTGCATAGTCCCATGCAAAAGTTGAGGTATCATCTTGCAATAGGTTTTCCAAAGATGTTTGTTACTGGAGGGTAAGTTTTCTATTAATGTTCAAGCAATGGCCAGGAGAGACTTCTAACTATTTCATGAGTTCTACCATAGAAGCATCCGTTAATGGAGGTAATTGAACCTCATGTGGTAGCAATTGGTGGTAGAGCTTCTTGGCTGCAGGAGATGGAGGAAATTCACAATAAAGGTACAAGGATTGTAGAGAATAGTTATGGGAATTTAGACAGTTCATGGGATCTTAATCTAGGCCATATTGGTTGTGCAAAATGTTTATGATTACTATGTCCTCCTCCTAAAGCTATAGGAAAGGGTCCCTCTTCAACATCATAAGTTGGGCTACTAAGTTGACTACCTTAGCCTCTTCTCCAATATCTGGCCAAATTGTGAAGCTAACTCCATTTATGGTTGAGAAGGTGGGTATAAGGCTAATGTCTTAGTATGCTAACCATTAGAAATGGTCACATTACTTGAGCAGCAACATATATATGCATCAATAGTGGCCAGCTAAGGATGATCAAAAATGATTGGATAGCCTCCCAAGGTGGACTTTGGTGAAAATATCATAAAATCAGTGGGATAGGACAAGGATTCTAGATCAAAAACTATATCTTCCACCACCCCATCAAGTTTGATTATGGAACTGTTTGTAAGCTGCAGGACAATGGGTGTTTCCCACAGGTTGGTGATGTTGAGTTGTTGCATAATATCCTTAGTCATTACATCTATAGTATCTCCTAAATCTATCAAAGTGTTTTTAATAGCTGTCCCATTAATGGTAGCCTCGACAACTGGGTTGCCTGGGTCAGAATACTTGGGGAAAACTATTTTGTCAAGCATTATATCAGAAAGTTTCCCCAAGACATGGATAGTTTCGGGATCCTTTTGCTTGTCACCTACCTTTTTTAAGAGAGCCTCCTTGATATCATTTCCATAAGTTGGGACATCCTTTATTGTTTGGACCAGTAGAATTTGAACACTAATGTTCTTGATCTAGTCAAGGATGTCAAAGTTTGCATCATCAGTATGCTTAGAATTTTCATTCTACAAATTTTGTGGAAAGGGAGGAGGAGCTTGCAACTTTATCTTGCAACTTTATCTAGTAATACTATATGGATTATTGGAGTGGTATTTGGCATTGTTTGAGGACTTGACTCTTCTTGACGTACTTCAGTGATAATAGGAGGAGTAGGTAGAGTAGTTCCTGACCATAAATTAATGTCATTTATTGTTTTCGCATGGGCAGGGTATTAGTTTGGATCAGTTGCATAAACATTCTGCTAAGGTGCTGGAGGCATGTTATTAGGATTTGGCTGAGGTTGGGTGGGATGTTGGGTAGGCCTAAGAGGTGTCATAGTGGTTGTAGGAGGTGGAAAAAGTGTCTATTATGGAGGCTGAGGTGGTGGCTGTATGAATCCTTGTTGTTGGTTTCACCACTACTGACCACCCTGCCATTGTTTATTTTGCTTCCAATTGCCTTGAGGAGTCTTCCAATCCCCTTGGGTTTTTTTTAATTTCCTTGGGTTTGTTTGCAATTCCCTTGGGGATTTTTCCATTGAGGACTGGGGTAAGTTTTCCAATGAGTTTGTGAGCTATTCCAGGGAGAGTAATGAGTATTCATAAGAAGTTTCTATTGACTACTATAAAATTGACCATTAAATGTAAGGGGGTCCTGAGGTATACACCTTATCTTTGAGCCCATAGTATTCATTGTGAAACAAATAATACTTTCTCATCATCTCCTTTGATTGGTTTATAATCAGTGGGTAATGATGACACATAACTGATTGAATGTTTGAAGATGTTAAGTTGATTACCGAAATGAAGAAAGATCATACAAACTATCAAATAAGTCTAATTGATTAAATCAATTAAATGGATTGTATTTTTATTTATGTCAACTTGATATAATATGATTGGTTATATTCAAAGTGTCAAATACTTCAGAGAATCAGAAAGATAAAGATTATGCTTTCAGTAATGCATAAAAGACAAACATTCACTATGTGACTACAAACACCGATGGCTAGTGGAACCCGACCGAAAGAGATCACTGAAAGTTAAGTCACAGTGATGCCCGAGAAAAGAAATTGACAAACATTACCAACAAGAAGAATCATAGCAAGACCGACGGCCAGAATCAAAGTGTAACCCGAAGGAAAGACAACCCTGATGAATAGACAAACCTGACGGAGAAGTCGAGGTGAACTGAAGTGATGACCGATGACAACAAAGAGTAAACACCGAAAGGAACTGGAGTTCACAAAATGACAAAATGATTAGTTGTCAAGGATCTAAAGAAGGACTTAACTAGTTGTTATCATTGTTTTCATTGACAAGATAAAGCTAGAGATAAGTGAAGGATTTAAAGCTATTCTATGCCAATTGGCAAGAAAATATCTACAAGATAAAATAAGAGTTTTGCTTTAAATCTAATTGGCAAGAAGTGTGGATCACACAAAGATCAAGAAAATCAAGAGCCTAGAAATGGTGATATCATGTGTATAAAAGAGAAAACTTAATTCATTATTGAATTAAGGGGAGTGAATAGAGAAAGAGGACGTTGAAGAGAAACTAATGATGAACAACTTCATTTAGTCCTGATCAATCAAGCTAAGAAAGAGCTAAAAAAATTTGTAGACATCGAGAAATAGAGTACAACATCACCAAGCATGACAAAAGTGGAGCAAAGGTATTAAAATGATATATTGATCAGATAATTTTATGAGCTTACAATAGATCTCAAAATCTACAAGTAAAAGTTGTATATGTGAACAGATCATATAGTTTTAGTTTAACCATTGATTTAGAAAGTCTCTTAACTGAGCAAGATTTAAAAATCATTTTGTAATTGAGATACATCCAATAGAGTATCAAAAATTTTGATCATGAAGATACCATGAGATGCCAGATACCTATTGATAGGCCAAGTGAGTGTTTGGTCAAGGAAGGTAGCATAGAGATGCTCGATATCAAGTGATAGACTAAACTTTTAAATCCTCTAACAAGGTCACACCTAATAGTGTGTTTGTAACCTTTAACAAGGTTGGCTCTTTGTAAGGAAACTTAGGTGCGGAAATAGCTTCCTACGCTAATCTCTATAGGAAAGTATTGGGCAAATTCTTTTCAATCCTTACAATTACAGATTCATTAACTACTTTAACAAAGATATTGCAACCACATACCATGCATACAGAAAACAGAGAATGACACAATGATATACCCTGGGGAAAACCTTTCGG